>JAFLJL010000208.1:0-42208 GCA_018398815.1 Conus ventricosus | reverse complement strand
GAACTTATCCCTTCAACAGACGACAAAATGATTTAATGCTAGTGTTGAAATGGTGTCCAGAGCCTGACACATTCCCTGTTCTTGTCAATCCATGATTACAAACAGGAGGGAAACCTGTGGTTCTTGTGGAAGGCCCAGTTATAATCTGAACAGGAAGTGTTTATACAGGACTTGATGGGGTCTCATAGCCCAATACTTTTGTTTCTGTCTCATAGCCCAATACTTTTAGTTTCTCTCTCCAGGATTGTATCTTCTTTCGTGTGCGGAAATGTACTTTAAATTGGGCAGGAATGTACGGGTCTGCTGGATCTAGCATCCGTAAATCACAGCGTCAGAGAACTGGGTTCAATGAAACATGATTTTAAGGGAGATTTGCCCCATTTTTACATATGTCTTCTTTTACATTAGTTACGATGAGAGTATCTATATCTGATAATTTGATTTGAAAACTATTCACGCTTTTTGTAAAGTTACCTCTTTTTAGGGGGTGAAGTGAATAGTAACAAGCGTATTTACATTCAGTGCTTGATCAGTAGGTGGATGAAGATGATTTGAAAACTATTCACGCTTTTTGTAAAGTTACCCTCTTTTTAGGGGGGGGGGGTGAAGTGAACGGTAACCAGCGTATTTCCATTCAGTGCTTGATCAGTGGGTGGTTGAGGATGAATATCAGATCATAAGTTTGTTACCTTTTATTTTTCCCTCTTCCTCTGATGTAGCCCTGCAGGCAGCACAAGCAACGGCCCCAAAGCAGGCAACCACCAAGGAGGAATGCACCGGCCTCCCTCACACAAAGAGGGGGGAGGGCGACCCGACCACCACTCTACGCAGAGCACGCACCGACCGCCTCTGCATAAGGACGGTGTAGGACGTCCTGAACATGGCCCGACCACCAGCCCCTCCGACAGGTGGCAACACACCAGTCCTTTGGCTCGGGTGGAGGACTTGCCGCGCAAAAGGTGATAGTTGTGATCATGGGTGTTTGCCCCTTTCTTTGCCAGTGTGCACGCGCACATGTGTGTGTGTGCGCGCGCGTTGGTGTGTGTTTGCACATGCAAAATGTGTATGTTTGTTTATGCTTATGTGGATAAGAGGGAGGCCATGATTTCATTATCAGGAAATGATCAAACTGCATTTATTCTCCAGGTCTTCAAATATCTGTTCAGTGTTTACACTAGTCAGTCCTTACTTGCACTTCAAAATATGGATTGTGTACAAATAGTTTAGCTAATGGTATTTTTTATTCTTCCCACTATTTATTTGACTGAAAGCAAGTTAAGTTAGTATCAAGGTTTTGTGTGTGTGTGTGTGTGTGTTTTAATCCTGATTGTTAAAACTGAAGATATGTTTTGAAATGCTTTCCAGTTCAGACAGCCGCAGCTGGGCAACGAGCATTATTATGAATTAACACCCGAAGTGTTCTCTGGCACCAAAAGTCTGAAGGGAGGCTATGATGTGAGAGGCTTTCAGTGGTTGATGATAAAGAAAGCATTGAGGTGATAAAAGTGCTATTTTGCCTAAGGCATTCTCTATGGGATATCTTTGCTCATAGAAAAAAAAAATGATCTTCCAGGTACAATAACTTTGACCGCTTCGGAGGTGGTAGTGGAAGCAGCAGCAACAGTCACGGAGGTAGTGGCGGAGGAGCAGGCAGCAACATGGCCGGGGATGGGGGAGGTGGTGGGCGAGGCCACCACTTTAACCATCGTGGAGACATGCATCACAACCGCCATGACCAGTACGGAGGTTACCGTGGCGACCGGGATGGTGGGCACAGGCAGGAGCATAATCGTGAGCACTACAGATCCGAGTACGGCCACCACTACAGGGATCAGCAGCATTATTCCCGCCAGAACGACGGCGGGTGGGGTCAAGGAGGGTAAGTGGGCAGTGATTCATAGTTTCCTGATATAGTTTAACTCTTTACCTAATGTGCTGTTTTGTGAATGGATCAGTGGACGTAGATTTAAGGGTCTGTATTTAGACGAGACCATAAAAACCAAAAAAGAATGACTGAGCCGCCAAACTAAGGAACGAATAAATTACAAAATGGACACAGTGCGTTGCAACCTGTTGGGTCCTGTTCAGGCAGGACAGAGTGTTAACAGGGCACGAACAAACAGGCGTTGATCTCTTCGATTTGGGGAAAATGTGGCCTTGGTAGAAAACGGGTTACAGAATGTAACGGAAGAGAAGAGGGAGAGTTTGGGAGGGAGTAGATACAGATTAAAACGATGATAGTAATGATAAAATGGTATTAATGATAATGGTATTATAATTATATGATAATAATGATAAAAGTAATAGTGGTTATAATAATGATGATAATAGAAGGAATAAGAGAAGAAGAAGAATATTGGAATTGATACTGATGACAGTAATAATAACAGACTGTACTAGTGCAAGCCTTCGTTACATTGTTCATTGTCACTCTTGCAACATTGGTTGCCTCTACCAAGGAGGTTACACGCTTACCTGCCTGTCTTTGGTGGTTTGTCTGGCTGAAAAAAAAGAAGCAAAAACTACGGAAGCAATTTGAACAAAACTTGGTTGAAAGAGGGACTGTGGCCCATGGATGAACCCATTGACTGAAGGTGCAGTTTGGATCAAAGGCTCAGTCCCTGAACTCTGAACTCTTTTCTTCAACACTGTAGGACAGGTGCAGTTTGGATCAAAGGCTCAGTCCCTGAACTCTGAACTCTTTTCTTCAACACTGTAGGACAGGTGCAGTTTGGATCAAAGGCTCAGTCCCTGAACTCTGAACTCTTTTCTTCAACACTGTAGGACAGGTGCAGTTTGGATCAAAGGCTCAGTCCCTGAACTCTGAACTCTTTTCTTCAACACTGTAGGACAGGTGCTTTTCAGTTCTTCAGTCTCTGCATCGTATTTTGGGTTGGGGGGGCAGCGGGAGTAGGTGTATAGTTTGTTGCACTAATTCAGTCACTGCACTGGATCAGATCTAGCTAGAAACCTGCAACTAGCACCGAAGTGTTTCTGAGAAATCGACAAGTCAGTTTGGTTCCACTCAGTGTTGGTATCTGTGTTAGTTTTGCATATATATATATATATATATATCTATCTGTATATGAATGATAGACACTTTGAATTGATTGAAGAGAACTGGCTTAACATTTAGGGTGATCTGCAGCCTCCCAAGCGCCTTTTTTAGTTTTGCATCTGTGTTTTAGTTTGAGCATATTCATATGTAACCTTCGTAGATTAGGGGAGGAAAAAAAATCTGCTTTATCATCTTCATTTTAAAAGATTTTCATAGAAATCATAGTCTTTTCTTTGAAAAGATCAGAAGTAAACTTGTTCATTCCTTCAGTTGTTTAAGGTAGTCCACAACAGACTTTGTGGAGACCCACATTAGAACTCATGAAACTAGGTTGATGTTTTGCAGTCACTACAGCTCCTACGGGGACAGCCGGAAACGTCGCAGCAACGAAGACAGCTACGGTGATTGGGGTCACCGGCGATCCCGACAGGAACACAAAGACCCTCGACTGGAACACAAAGATCCTCGTCTGGAACACAAAGACCCTCGTCTGGAACACAAAGACCCTCGCGTTGAGCACAAGGAACATTGTAGTGACCCCAGGCTCGAACATGTGAACCCCGAATGGACTGGCACATGGGGCAGCCTCCACCCGTGGGGGAGGCAGCTACATGAAACACTGACCCCGGCTCTGGGTGTGCCGACGGTGGTTGTGGGAGGTGATCAGCCCGTCCAACCATCTTCTTTTCTGTCTGGTGCTTCTACAACCTGGCGGCTGGAGACCCCTGAGGGGGCTGGAGTGACAGAGGGCTGATTCAGGGTGGCACATCATTCCCCAGTGGGTAGTGGTGGCGGCGGTGGCAGCATTGTGCTCAGTTCTAGGAGCTCCGCTGATGTTGGCAGCACGCTTTGTGCATTGGTTTCTGTTGTCACCAGATGGCGCAGTTTCTCTTGGGACTGCAGTGAACCAGCGTTGAAGCGTGTTGGTTGGTGTGGCTGACTGATGCTGAGGTGGACCATGTGTGTGTGAACACCGATGCAGGTGGACAGACAGTTCAAGCATGACCAGACTGTTGGTTTGCCATGGAGGACCTGGAGTACTTGCAAACACCATGACAGATTGCTTGCGGTTGTGAGTGGAATACAAAGTACATGCAGATATGTGTGCACACACAGACAGACACACTCGCCAGATGAATAGTAAGAACGTGTTGAGTTGGTCCAGGTGAGAAAGTAAAAACACAACTTGCTGAATATAAACATAGATTATCAGCGTAGAATCTCGGATCAGTTCTCACATGGGTCAGTCACAATTCCACTTTGGTGCCTTTTTAAAATTTATAGTGAATATGAATGGACATGTTGGGTTCGCTCAGAAACTGTTGGGACAAAGCATGATGCATGAATAAAGCAACCTGCAGGCCAAAGAAGTCAGTTGGCACTGTGCACCTGGATGATGAACAATGAAGTCCAGTGCTTTCCAGTTCAAGAGGGATGTGCTTCATAAAGAGAAGACAGACGCATGTCATTCTCACACTCTGCTACCTACATTTAAATAAGTTGTCTATGTTGAACATTGAACTGCAGAATGGCTGTGGCAGATGCTGATATGTGTGGAAGCCATGAACACAACTGTGAAGCTTTGAGTGATGCACTTCTTTGATGATGTGTGCCAAAACAACAACACCCCCCTCCCCCTCCTCCTCATCCATTCACCCCCTTCCCTTTGAGAAATGAGTGTGAGTGGCAGCCGTTTGGGTCTACATTGTGACTGTGTACAGTGTGCGTCAATGATTGTGCTTCAAACATTCCCTTCAACTACTACTGAGGTCGGAGGGGGCTGCCTGTGTTAGCAAGTGAAGACAGAGGATGAACGATACGACCCGCCACCCCCCACTCCCCTTTGTCTGCATGAAGAGAACCTTCTCCAGGAACATGAAAACGTGTGTGATTCTTGCAGGGTATGAGAGTGCTTGCAGCAGATTCTGTTCACATGTTTGTGCCTGTGATTGAAATGTAAACATTTTCATCACGTTGATGCTGGTTGACTGCATTTCAGTTATTGCAGCAGCAACAGACTTTGTTTTCCATTTTCTTTTCTTTTTCCTTGGAATAGGTTTGATGTATTAATGAGCAATCCAAAGTTAATCATCAAAGATGTGTTTCATTATTTATGTATGTTTCTTTACACAGCAGGCAAGTTCTGAAGACTTATGTATTCATGGAGAAGTTGAAAAAATTAACGGTGTGTGAATGTGCATAAAGTATGCTTCAAACTGGGGCCAGGTTGGCCTTATGGGAAAAGGCATCAGATTCCTGTTCCAAAGTTTTGGGCTTACTTTTCATTGGAAACGGCCAGGTGGAAGAGTTTATTATCTTTATATGTGTGCAAACTCCAGTCCCCTCCTAGTCCTCTGTATAATACTTAAAACCAAGGTCTGGTTGTGTGAACACAAAACAAATTTTTTTGCATGCGTCCAATATTGCACTTCACCTGTCGGTAAAAGCGAGCCATTGTGAGCCGTGGTATTGATGGAAAAATAAACTGACACACACATGCACATTGATGTGTTTAGACATCAACCCTGAACAGGTATTGTAGCTAACTTGATGGTGGAATTGAAAACAGTCACATACATACAAATCTCAAAAACAGTGAACCTTGGAGTTCTAATTGAAAGCAGTTGCATACATACAAATCTCGCTAACGGTGAACCTTGGAGTTCTAATTGAAAACGAAAACAGTCACATGCATACTACAAATCTCGCTAATGGTGAACCTTGGAGTTCTAATTGAAAACAGTCACATACTACAAATCTCACTAATGGTGAACCATGGAGTTCTAATTGAAAACAGTCACATACATACTACAAATCTCACTAAGGGTGAACCTTGGAATTCTAACTGAGAAACAAAGATAGATAAAAAAAGAGAAGTGCAAGTCAGGAGAGAAAATTGTGAAAAGTAATAGGATTTTTGGTTGGTATCAGGTCTGGCGTTGTTGATGAAAGATCATGTCTATAGTTGATGAAAGATCATGTGTGTAGTTGATGAAAGATCATGTCTATAGTTGTCTTGCTCATTGCATGCAGTTCATATCGGTCAGCTCTGATACGGCCTCAGTGGTTGGCTGGACTAAAGCATTGTTTTAGTTAATGAAGAGGGATTGTGTAGTTCCCCCCTTACTTTCTCATTTACCGATGCTCAGAGTTTCACAGGTGCAGATACAACCACAAGTTGAATGGCTCCATCAAACGCAGTTTTTGCTGTTTGGTATAACCACCTCTTGGGAAGGTCTCCAACAAGAATGCAAGAGTTTTCCTGGGATGCAGTAAGTGGATTGTGTAGGATCTGCACAAAAAGGTGACCCCAGACAGTGGTTCTCCCACTGTGGAGTATGCAGGGGTTGTAGTCCAGAGATGTTTTCCTTCTCCAAGATTAGCTTCCAACCAACGCTGATGACCTTTATCAACCTGAGAACTGTAAGGTTGAAGTATCTGGTTTCCGAGCAGTCAAGGCAGTGACAGCTGTGATATGGCCCTTTGCTTTACCTTACTGTTTCCAAGCAGGTCATAAAACCTGACATTGCACGCAGTTTGTTGCCAGATGATTATAGTGGCTTTATCAGGTCTGAAAGGATGAAGTTACAGGTGGTTTGAAGGAAGTTGTGCAGGTATAAGGAGCTGCTGTGGCACAGTGGTTAGCGTTGCTGATTCCCATCGTTTGGTGCCCAGCAGAACCATTTATTTATGCTTTTTACTTCTGCCCCAGACCGTCTCCTTCCCAGAGGTGACATTGCTATGACCTCAGTCGGGAAGATTGGAGTCATACCGTTGAGGTTCATTCACTCGAGAGACCTGTCTACCTTACGATTTTTTCCCGAGTATTTCACAAAATTTGACTGGAAAATGTAATGTGCGAAGTACAACAACAAAAAAAAAATCAGCATAGAGACTGTCAGTGGATGGATGTGGTGCATTCATGTCACAGGTAAAGACAGGTCGATAGACTGTCAGTGGATGGATGTGGTGCGTTCATGTCACAGGTAAAGACAGGTTCATAGAGACTGTCAGTGGATGGATGTGGTGCGTTCATGTCACAGGTAAAGACAGGTCGATAGAGACCGTCAGTGGGTGGATGTGGCACGTTCTAGAGACTGTCAGTGGATGGATGTGGTGCGTTCATGTCACAGGTAAAGACAGGTTGATAGAGAGACTGTCAGTGGGTGGATGTGGTGCGTTCATGTCACAGGTAAAGACAGGTTGATAGAGACTGTCAATGGGTGGATGTGGTGCATACACGTCACAGGTATAGACAGGTTGATTGAGACTGTCAGTGGGTGGATGTGGTGCGTTCATGTCACAGGTAAAGACAGGTCGATAGAGACTGTCAGTGGGTGGATGTGGTGCGTTCATGTCACAGGTTCATAGAGACTGTCAGTGGGTGGATGTGGTGGGGCCACACAGGTCACGTGCGCTAGCTCCACAACGTAGCAGCAGCTATTGTCGTCTGTAGGGGACTAACAGATGGTGTGCTGCATATGTTGAATCTGAAAAGGCACCACTGAACGCCATCCAAGTGACTTGGTCGTTGTGCCGTCACCTTCGATGGGTCACCTGTCGATGGCTAGACACTGGCAAAGGAGTCAAGGAGACACGGTCTGAACTGTAAACAGTTGGACTTGCTAATGGATCTGAACCATTTTCACTATTCTGAATACTCTCAAGCTGGCTGGTGCAAAGCCGTCTTGCTACCAATCATTTCGTTAGTTGTTCAGAACCAGTTAAGCAACTGCTAATGCTACTCTTAATTCTGTAGACAGCTTAATTCTGTAGACAGCCTCACTCTGTACAATCTTTTGGTTTTAAATTTCACAGTTTGCTGTTTACATCACACTCAACTGTACATCAGAAATATTATTGATGTAAGGGGGCCGGAATTGCTCAGTTGGTAGAGAGCGCTGGACTCGTAATCTAAGGTTTGCAGGTTCAAATCTCCACCGAGTTGTTTCGGTACAGGGGGATTTTTCCCTCTGAGTTAACATTGGTTCTGACTCCATTTCCCATACAGTCTTTCGAATGAGACTATAAACTGAGGTTCCGTGTATGAACGCACGCATAACATCTTGCACATAAGTAAATTCCCATCACCAACTTTCGGAAGGGAAGGCCAGTTTGGCCGTTGGTATGGATGACACGTTACACATAGCATGCACCTTCCCCGAAGATGGAGTATGGCTGCCTTAATGGTGGGATAAAAAATGGTCATACACACAAAACTCCACTCCCTTTGTTAGGCAGATGGGATTAATCCTTGCCTGTCTATACAGGGAGTGTCCGCAGGAGTATTGGCCTGCGTACGCAGAAGAAGAAGAATTGATGTTAAACTCAACTCGGAACTTACAGATCACTAGATTTGACTAACTTTTGCTGAGTACAGAGGGCACCAAATGACCAGATTATGCATAAAGTAGAGGTGATATTGCCCCTTTTCTGGTTTGAACTGCCAAAAAATACATACTGGTGCAAACATGTTTGGATATTGCAGGATTTCAGTTTGTTTACTGTAACATATGATATATACAGGGCCGCAGGAATGGCAGATTTCACAGCGTTCTGGTGGCTTGCTGTCCAGTTCTGTTGTCTTGCTTGCTTTGTAGAAAGAAATGATTTCACCTGCCCACCATCTTTGCCTCCAAGTTCAGTAGAAGCAGTGGATGTTGGGAGGGACACAAGCAAATCACTTGGACATTATTTACCTTTTTTTGTTGTTGTAAATCATGATGCCATACGACTGTGTTCTCTTTGAAGTCATGATAGTAAAGTGTGACCCTCGTCCACTGGCTCTCAACGCCCTCTTTCCTCCTCTGCCTTGGTTGAAACTAAAATGCCGATCACATTTTTGATTTCATTTGAGACTGAAGTTGATATTTCGCTCCAGTACATTTGAGTTTTAGACTAAAGAAATGATGTGCGTGAGTGCATGTGTCATGTCAAAACCTGAAATGTTCGTGTGTGTTAGCCCTCTCTCTGCATAAAAAGAATGCAGGACATCGGGGCAGAATCATTTTGGCCATCATGTGAAAACGGTGTTGGAAATAGAGCTGGAAGGTGTAATAAATCATGTGTGTAAGACACGAATCGTTTGACAGAATACAAATTCCTTTCCAGCCGAAATCGTTTGACAGAATACAAATTCCTTTCCAGCCGAAAAGGTCTAGATTGAAGGAAGCAGTGATTTGGAAGGAATGAAATCAGTATGTGTGGATCCAGTACACACTTGTGAAACACACTCGGTTTTCAGGTGTTTTGGAATGATTACCCATTTCTGAGTCTAGTGACTAACATGATCCACTCCGTTGTGTTTCTGTGCAGTTTTGGTGTTGATTTTTTAATGGAACATCTGGGGGCCGGAATAGCATAATGGTAGAGCACTGGACTCGTAATCTTGGTGATCCTGGGGTTGCGGATTCGAATCTCCGCCAGGATGTTTTGGTACAGGGGGATTTTTCCCTCAGAGTTAACATTGGGTCCGACTCCACTTCCCATACAGTCCTTCAAATGAGACTATAAACCAAGGTTTTATGTGTGAACGCATGCATAACGTCTTGCACACGCGTAAAATACCACCACCAGCTTTCGGAAGAGAAGGCCAGTTTGGCTGTTGGTATAGATGACACGTTACACATAGCATGCACCTTCCCCGAAGTTGGAGCATGGCGGGATAAAAAAGGTCATACACACAAAACTCCACTCCGTTTGTTGGGCAGATGGGATTAATCCTTGCCCGTCTTTTCAGGGAGAGTCCGCAGGAGTATCGGCCTGCGTATGCAGGAAGAAAAAAAAGGAACTTCTAGCCTGGGCAGACCTGTGTATCTCAGTTTGGAGGGCTTCAGTGTATTAACATTCAGAGGGGAGGTAGGGCTCTAGGGAAGTTAAAAAAAAAAAAAAACATAAGTAGAAGCAAATTTCTGGTTTTGAACTCTGTGTAGGTATGATTTCCATTTGAAGGAGCCTCAGGGAGCATTTGTTTTGCCTCCGCACCTCTCATCTCCATTCATTCTATGCAACAGCACAGTATACCTGATGAAGTTTGTGTGGATGGGCTGTTTTGTATAGTAATGAAGGATTGAATGGGGTTTGTGTGGATGGGCTGTTTTGTATAGTAATGACGGATTGAATGGAGTTTGGCACACTGCTGGTGCATATGGTGTTTGGGGTGTGTGTGCGTGCAGTATGGCTAAGTATTGTTGCATGGCTGCTAATCCTTCTGAGTTTTTCAGGAAAAGCATTCCGTTCATTTCAGAATTGTATTGGAAACAAAATCAAAGACAATCCTGTGGGGTACGCCTACAGTGACCACGTTGGTCCTTGGTATTGGGAAGTGGAACTGGAGGGCTCTGCCCATTCCAAGAAGCACTTCTTGTTAAACAGTTTTTCCTTTTTTGTTTTGTTTTTGTGAGTCTTGTATTAATCAGTTCAGTCAAATGTTTATCTCCCCCCCCCCCCCCCCCCTTCTCTATGTGTGTCTGCTTAGGAAAGCTTTGATAAATTTGGTTTTCTTCAGAAACCCTGTTCCCAGAAGGTTGGCAGCTATAAATACAATGTTGCTTGTATGTTCATGGTGTGGGGTATGCTTGCCTTATGGTAATTACTGAAGGTTACCTGACGTTTTGTGTGCGTGCCTGTGTGCATGGTACATTTTAACTAACATTGAAAAGCAACGTTTGTGATGATCTAGCCCTCACCCTTGTACCCTTACCCCCCCTGTCCCTCTACTGCTAGTTCATCAGGAAATTTTGGTTTTCATATTTTTGAGGAACAACCAAAAATCTCATTCGGAGATTTTTCCTCTCCCCCATTACCTCCCCATCCCCCTTCGAAAAATCATGAACTGAATTGGATTACTAGTCACATGAGTGTGTTTCATTTTTGAAAGTGAGCGAGAGAATTGGGAAATTGAAGAGATGAAAGGAAAAGTTGAGGACAATTGTCTGATTTTTGAATACTGTTGGTTTGTAAAATGCCATAACTTTTCATGTCTTTCTTTCCTCTGTCTGCTTGTAAAACGCTTACCTTGTACAGAGTAATGTATGGCAAGGTTCATGCAGAGTTTTCAAAGAAACTGTGTGAAACTGATTGAAAACTGACAAAATAAAAGACGTGAAATATATCGGACTTCTGACTGCTACTTGTTCTGAACAAATACCAGAGAGTAATAATGTCTGTAGTTGATGATAGTGTGAATGGCATGTCAGAATAGCATACATCTTTCATACATACCGTACATTGATAGTGAAAATGACATGGCCTAGTGTAACTAAATTGATTCCCAGTAATTCACTTATTCAATTTATCTTGAATTAATGATTCGTTTGGTGTAGGGCCAGCATGGTAGGAAATCACCAAAATTGCACTTTTAACTGTTCAAATAGTCACAGAAGCAAGGGAAATTTGTTGTAGATGTCATTGTTGAATTTGATTTAAAATGCAAATTCAGGATATATTTTAGCGTTTCAAATGTGATACCTGTAGTACAAAATGTTTTGAAAATCGGGCTCATCAGTACACGTGAAGATTCACTGAGAACTGGCAAACCAAACATTGCTTTGAGTGAACATGGGCAACTGATAAGATACGCTTGTATTTAGATTAAAGTGATTTTTGATGACCAGTCCATCGATTTGTTTCCCCTTTTTTAAAATTAGTTTATGGATGAGCTTGCTACCAAGTAATTTACTGAAATACTGTGTCAGTAAATAAGGGATATGATGCATATACAGGCATTTTTTATTTCATTTTTTGCAAGATAACTCATTCTGCGAGATAAAACATTAACAGTTTTCATGTTCAACTTTGGACCTGTCGTATCATGTTGGCTGATTGTATAAATGCTCGCTATTGCCTTCCAGCTTGCTTCATGATGATACACTGTACAAAACACTAAGACTTGTCTTCCAGCTTGCTTCATGTTTATACACACTGTACAAAACACTAAGACTTGTGTTCCCGCTTGCTTCATGATGTTACACACCAGGGTTGTACATCCTTAGCAGTATCTATTGGACAAATGTCCCGGACCACCTGAAGTAATAGGACATTTGTCCTCTTTATAAAAAATCAATCGGACATTTTGAACGCAAGCCCGATTGAATGTATATTAAATTTTTTGCACACAAAAATTTTTAAACGTATTACAAAGCTGACTATATTCCTCCCAGAGTGGGAAGCCATGTTTTGGTAAACATAATTACTAGTCCCCACACCACACAGTCACACCACGAGGCAGTTTTCTTTCCTAAATCACCAGAGCTTAGATTGTTTTCAGACATCATGGGCCCAATGACCCATGGCCATGCAAATGATGGGTCAATTTTGAAAAAGATGGGTCATTGACAATCAAAGGTTTTGTTCACCTAGTCTTTAACAGGTACCGCCTGGTTTTCCGCCCACACCTGCAATGCACTCATTAAAGGGCATGTCCTGGAAGCTAGGTCCATCAATGCACACCCTCATCAGCTGGTCACAATGTGTGTTGTGAGGCACTTCTGATTGGAAATAGCGAGCAGTAGGAGCCAGTTGTGTATCTTTCTTTGGGAGCAACGCAGGGGGCCCCACTTTTTCGCATCTGTGATCATCGGCCATTACTAGAACTGTCAACAAAATCTGGGGCTGAGATGGGCCAGCTGTTGGTTCAGGATTTTGTTGACATGCTGCAGGGTTTGAGGTTGGAGTGGTGCAGTGATCTGGCCTAAAACATTGACCGCTGTTGGTTCTTGTGCACCTCTTTATTAACACCCTATCACGTCGTGTCAGTCTGTATATATAGTGTGTGTGTGTGTTTTGTGGTTGTGTGAGAGAGAGGGGAGAGAGAGAGTGTGTGTGTGTGGTGTCTGTGTGTACGTCCAACACCCCCCCCCTCTTTTTTCTTCTTCTCGTCGGTCCTCTCCTCTTCCCTTTTCCCACCCATCTTCCTCGCGAGTGTTCATGGCATTTAAAAACTTTTTTTAGCGGTGGCGTTTGCTGGAGACTGCCCCACTAAAGGGAGGAGGGGGGGGTGGGTGGGGCGGGGGGAGGGGGGGGGGGATACAAGCCCCCTTGCTGAGTTTAGATCAAGGGAAAGGAGAGAAAGCAATGGAGTGCGGGGGGGGAGTGGAAAGCGAAAGGGGAGTGGGGGAAAAAATACACTCCCGGCTGGGAGAGAGATAAAAGGGGGAGAAAAACAATGATGGCTTTAATTTTCAGCTAAGAGTAAAAAAATAAACACTTACCCCTCGTTTTATCCTTTTTAAAACATGTGACAAAATAGCTGCCCCTGGTTTTCTTTTTTTGAGCTTTTTCTTCGGGGCATTTGTTTTGCAGAACGATACTCGATTCCAACGGGTTTTGAAAGTCAGCGATTTTTGGACCCCGACGATTTCGCCTTTGCAAGGGAAAACTGATGATGTTCGCTGATTGGTGTTTTGCTTGGCTGTCGCAATCCACACAGCGATGTAGGCAAAGGGGAAAAGGGGCCCGTTTGGGTACTTACTCCGTTTTGTGGCCCCTGTGCTTGGCTGGTGTGGTTGTATTATTGTTAGGCCCACCGACAGCGAGGTCGAGACAAGTTTGGGGATTTTTAGAGCGCCAGGCGGGCTAAAATGTGTTCGCGTCTTCTGATAAAATATGGCCCAAAGGCGCGGGGCGCCAAACAAACTGAAGCTTAAACACATTATTCTTATGTAGATTCAGTACAAAATTGATTCATTTGGAGTCGTCTTTTTGGTTGAAGACTTCTTTTCCCCTTTTTTCTCCCCCCTTTTCTGTCACCCTGAACCCCATTCTGATTCCCCTTGACTCATTTGGGCCTTCCATTTGCACCCCCCCTGTGGGCAAGGATTCCTTTCCAGTCTCCGCTTCAGCAACATGTGCCTACTGGCCTAACCGTAAACAAGTACAAAAGGGCTTATCGCTCTTTGCCCCCTTTACGCTAAAAAAAAACCCTGAACAACTGGGTGCGAAGGGAGGCAGAGTTGAAGCCAAGAGCTAAAATAGACCCCCAGGCTCGCCCCTAGGTTTGTGCCGTGGCCACGGGACTAGTAATAGGGTAGTGATTCATGGGGGTGGGCTTTTACTAAGTTACGACTGGGTTCGTCGACGGTCGGACTCAAATATTTTTGCGGGGTTGATTAAACGGCCGGGGGCCATGTCGTGAGCAACGGAAAGTATCGGACAGTGACCGCGTTTTCGGCAAAGTAATGGGACATTTGTCCTCTTCACTGCCAGTTATACCGGACATTTTGCATGTGCAATCGGTCTATGTCCGATGTCCGACGTGGATGTGCAACCCTGACACACTGTACAAAACACTTAGACTTGTGTTCCAGCTTGCTTCATGATGATACACTGTACAAAACACAAAGACTTGTGTTCCACCAGCTTGCTGTACTCTTAACAATATGCACCCTAAGGGATTTCCTGAGGTGGACATATCTAATTGTATGCAACATAGCATAACTCGTACAGTGTTTTGCATCTTAAAATGGAAGTGAAGCAGTTTTATTTATAGCATTGAAAGAACTCGTGCAGTCTGTCGCAACAGAGACTGGCTCCTGATTATTAGGATCTGCAACACAAAAAAGAAGTCTATAATATGTAACGGGTCTTCTTCCTAAAATACTGGTTCACTCAAAAACGAGTAGGTCACCAGCGCGCATGTTAAAAAGTAAAATAAAATAGCATAAAATAGTGCGACTCCCGACTGTTGGCCCCTGGAGCAAATTTGGCAACAAGGGGTCGCACTCGATATTCAAGAAGTTAAAAGCAATGGCCAAATTCAGGCCCAGGTAACAGTAAAATATCTGGGGAAGTTAAAATAGAAAATCGTCAATATGCAGATCTCAAAACTGTCGTATCAATTTGTTTTTTAAATGAGATTGCATTTGTGGCAATCTTGATGGCACCCGGCAGTGAGTTCCACAGCCGTACAGAACTAGGATAAAATGAATGTAAGTGGCTGTCAATATTTGATGCAGGTATGGTATAACATTGACCGCCACTCCTGGTGCTACTTTTATTCAATACTAGTTGTTCCATTGGAATATCAATTACTTTAGCTCTGCCTTTGAAGAAGATAATAGTTTGATAAAAGCTCTTCTCTCTTCTAAGGGTTTCCATTCTAATTTCCTCATGTTCTTCCTAGTATTCCCCTTTTCTCTGATGTGGTTCCCTGTTACGAACCGTGCTGCTCTCTTCTGAATCTTTTCGAGGTTATCAATGTCCTTTAGATGGTAAGGATCCCAAACTGAGCAACCATATTCCAGTACTGGTCTAACCAGTGTTTTGTAGCAGTCGTCTTTAACCTTTTGGGGGCAGTCATTGATATTCCTGTATAAGAAAGCTAAGATGTTATTTGCTTTCTTACATACTAAATTGTAGTGTTCTTTCCATTTGAGACGACTATCTATAATCACGCCTAAATATTTTGCAGCATTAGTTTCTTTAAGAATAGTATTATGGATAGAATAATCTGATCTAATTGGTGAGCGTTTGTTACATATACGCAACACTTGGCACTTTTGGGGATGAAATTCCATTTTCCAAGTTCTTTCCCACTCTTGTAAAGCGTTTAGATCTTCTTGTAGAATGCGTGTATCATTCTTGCTTCTGATTGTTCTATATACTAAGCTGTCATCTGCAAAAAGCCTTATAGTAGTTCCAGGAGAGAGATTTCTACTTATGTCATTTATATAAATTAAGAAAAACAAGGGCCCAGAACAGTTCCCTGTGGTACACCTGACAAGACTGGTTTACAATGGGATGACGACCCTTCCACAACAACTTTCTGCGTTCTCCCAACAAGGAATGATCTAGCCCATTTTAGCAAAGAACCGCCAATGCCCATGTGTTCTAATTTAAGCAGCAGGCCCTCATGGTCAACCTTATCAAAGGCTTTAGAAAAGTCTAATAAAATTGCATCTATTTGCTGTCTGTTGTTAAGACAGTTATTAAAATCATTGAGAGTTGTTATAAGTTGAGTCTCACAACTCCTTCGCTGTCTAAAACCATGCTGGGCGTTATTTAAGAAGTCATATTTGTCAAGATGGTCCATTATGCTACTATATATTATGTGTTCAAGTAGTTTAGCTGATATGGATGTAAGAGATACAGGTCTATAGTTCTCTGCTTTTGTTTTGTCACCCTTTTTGAATAAGGGAACAATGCTCGCATCTCGCCACTCATCAGGTATTACTCCTGGTCCAGTGAAGCTTGGTAAAGTAGTTGGTATACCTCACTCAATTCATTGGCACATAATTTTAAGAGCTTGCCAGGAATGCCATCGGGACCAGTAGCTTTGTTTTCATTGATATTGGTCAGTAACTTAAATACTCCTTTGTGTACTTTGATGTTTTGCATTTCAGGGAGTTTATCATCAACCTTTAGTCTAACGTTAAGGTTTGGGATTTGAGAAAACTGAACAAAACTGCTTGTTTAGTAAATTTGCTTTCCCTTCAGGTCCTGTATTAGGTTATTCTGGTTGTTTCTCAGGTCTGGAATCCCAATGTTGTCCTGTCTCTTACTCCTTATGTAAGACCATAATTTCTTGTTTTGATGATCACCTTCTGAAATCATCGAATTAACATAATTGGAGTGAGCAAGCCTACATTCTCTCTGACACCTTCTCTTAATATGTTTATACCTAACCAGTAATCTTTCTGAATTAGGATGTAGTTTCAATTTCTTAAAGAAACGATGTTTCCTTCTCAACAAACGTTTAGTTTTTGTAGTAATCCATGGCTGGTGGTTCTTGCTTGAAGTTATTTTAGTAGGTATGTTGTCATCCCCAATAAATGCCAAGTTAGTTTTTATACACTTCCAAAGGTCACTGACATTATCTTTAACACTATGGGACCTCAAAAAAATACGACTGAAATCATGAGTATCCCTGCGCAATTTTGGTAAATCTGCTTGGTTCCAGAGTCTGATGGTACGTTTAGGGGGGTTTTCTTCGAAAGGGTTGAAAGTTGCTCTCTAAGAGAATTATGTCATGATCACCCAGGCCTGCAATTAATTCCTGATTGCCTAAAGCGCCTGGACAATTGGTAAAAAATAAATCCAGGAATGCCTTACCACGAGTTGGTGCTTCAACTGACTGCACTAATCCTAGGTCTTTGGTGGTATCAAAAAACTGAGTATTAATATTTTTACTGTATTGATTACCAAGTATGGCATCTTCACCCTAATCAATATCTGGTAAGTTAAAGTCTCCACCAATCCATAATATTGCCTTCCTATTGGCCAAAACAATGTTAGAAATGTCTCTGCAAATAGACGAACATACATTTTCATCTGAGTCTGGAGGTCTGTAAACTGATCCAACAATGACAGGTCTCTTATTCTTAAAATTAATCCTACAAAATAAACTTTAACTATTTTTGCCTTATGATGTAGTGACCGTTTTAGTTATTATTGCATGTTGTTCATCCTGATCAATCACACTGATAAATGTGATAAACACTGCGCTGAACAGTTTGATGTTTTTTATTGGAGCCGTTGATGATCCATCTCCTAGAAACCTTCAAGGGGGGTTACTCTCCCCATAATAATAATAATGTAAGCAAATCATTACTTCCCTTAGATTGCAGACTAAGTAATACATTACATCACCTCCTTCCTTGGATGAAAAGTGAAATTATAATTAGATGGACAAACATCTCAAAGTTTCCATTTAACTTTTCACAAGTATCTGATTTACTCTTGAAAGTAAAATAGTGTAAGAATGTTTTAAACAGTTTTTCGGTTTCACTGAAAAGGAATTCAAGTTAACAAAGTGAGATATAAAGATAAAGTGAATGGTCCAACTTTTCATGTTTGATTAATTATGTTTAACTGTTTAGACATTAAACTCCTTTTTTAAATTTTTTTTTAATATCAATTACATTTTTTTTTCTTCTCTCCTCTCAAATGAATAATGTAGAGAATAAATCTACATATGTGAATAACGGTTGTGAATACATTGTTAAACCAACATAATAACAAATAACAAATGTTAATCTTGTAAGTGCAGAGAGAACACTGGGTATGTGCACCTACAGAAATGCAACAGAAATAACAGTCATGTGCACTGCAACGTCTCCTATCAGGAAATGTGGTTGCAATTAGATGTGAAAATTATGTTTTCACTTCACTAAATTAGACAAGATCACATGATGAAGTCATCAAATTTGGGGGGCATTCGGATTGTGCGTTTGGATTTTCTGGGTTTAACTACAGGCGTGTGAGTGTTATGAGAGTAATTGTTGGGTGTGGTGTGCGCCTGCGGAGTGTCTGAGGTTGTAGGGAATTCAGCTTCATCTTCATTCAGCTCAGGAGGAGGGTCAGGTTCAGTCTCTGCAGTAGATGGAAGTCGTGGAGACTTTTTGTAGAAACTGCTGTTTCTGGTGACAGTCTGTTGTCCTCGCTGGGCTGTGATCATTGATCCTTTCTTGCCGATGACCACAAGAGGGTTGGCTGGTAGGGAGTGTCAGCTTTAGAAGGATGGGGATTCTTCAGGAGTACAGCATCACCTACGGTTATGGATGAAGGCTTGATGTATGCCTTATCGTCAGCGTAGCGCTTCATATTTGCTTTTTGCTGTGCATCTCTGACGCGCATTTCCTGGTCAGCATCATGGCATTGTGCTGGGAGTTGGGGTAGTTTGGTCTTCAGATTGCGATTAAAGAGGGCGGGTAGCAGGGGAAACACCGGTTGTGCAGTGAGGGGTAGTGCGGTAGTCAAGTAGAAATTTGTACATTTCCTGCTTGAAGTTGGGAAGGGTAGATGATTTGATGACTTTCTTGATGGTGCGCATGAAACGTTCCGTCTCTGCGTTTGCACGGGGCCACAGGGGGGTGATTTTGCGATGCTTGATGCCCATGTGTTGGCAGTATTGAGCAAACTGGTGGGAATTGAAGGGAGGTCCATTGTCAGTTTTGAGACTTTCCGGGATTCCGAATTCAGCGAAGATTTTGTCCAGACGTGGAATGACGGTGTTAGCTGATGTTGAATCGAGCACATCGACAATGGGGTACCTGGAATACTCATCGGTAACGACAAGAATGTATTTGCCATTGGGAAGATGTCCGAAATCACAGGAAAGTTCGGTCCATGGTGCGTTGGGTAGATCAGACATCTGGAGTGGTTCACGTGTCGTTTTCGGTGTTGCCACTTGACAGGTCATGCAGTTTTTAACTGTACGCTCAACGAGAGGTTGCATGTCTTTGAACCAAACTTTCTCACGCAGAAGTGCGGTTGTCTTGATAACGCCTCGGCTTGATGTCCAGTGTGTGCGATGTTCACAGCTCTCTGGTGTAGCGAGGCAGGTAGGACAATCTGGCGGTTTTTCAGAATGATACGCAAGTCGTGAACAAGTGACAGTTCTGCACGAGAAACGTAGAGACTATGGAATGTTTGTGTGTCCACTTCTTGTCCTTTGTTGTACCACTGATTGGAGAGTATTGCTTCAATCACAGCATTCAGCGTGGTGTCTTTCGCTGTTTCATCAGCAACTTCATCGATGGTCATTGCTTTCGGTGTTGAAGTGGTAACAATGTAGTGCAGATATTCTTCGGCGTCTTTTTCTTGGTCTGTGCAGGAAGATTGATGGACTGGATGTCGGCTCAGATAATCTGCAGGATTATCAACACCAGGGCGGTACACTACTGTCATTTCATATGACTGCAGTCGCATAACCCAGCGTTCAATACGAGCAGACAGTTGAGCCCGTGAATTGTTAAATATTGACACCAAGGGCTTGTGATCTGTGTGGACCGTGAATGGAGCGCCAAAAATGAAGATGTGGTAGTATTCGCAAGACCACACGATAGCTAAAGCTTCTCGTTCAGTTGAGAGTATCTTTGTTCTGTGAGTGAAAGAGCTCTGCTTGCGAATTGGATGATTCGACCTTCTTGGGTAAGTATAGCTGATACTCCACTGGACTTGCATCTGTGTATATGTCAGTGGACTTCTTTGGGTTGAAATACGCAAGAGTTGTTGCATTACTTAGGGCTTTTCTCAGCTTGGTCAGTGCTTTATCATGTTTTGATGTTCAGGACCAAGGAGTGCCTTTCTTGGTAAGTAGTCGCAGGTCGTGTGTCAATGAGGCATAGTTGGGAATGTGGCGGGAACCACAAAAATTCATCATGCCCAGGAGGCTTCGGATTTCGGTTGCACTGGTGGGCGTTGGAAGATCAAGGATGTCCTTGAGCTTATCTTGACTAGGTTTTATGCCGTCTTCACCGAAGATGATTCCAAGAAATTCCAGCGATTTCTTGTTGAACTCACACTTGTCACTATGAAGTGTCAGCCCTTTCAGTTTGAGTCTCTCAAACAAGTTGCGGAGGTTGGTGTCATGGTCTGTCTGTGATGTACCAAAACACAGAATGTCGTCGCTGATGTTGACAACTCCCGGGAGGCCTGAAAGTGCTTGGCGGATTGATTCTTGGAAGATCTCGCTGGCTGAATTTACACGAAAAACAGACGACGGTATCGGTAGAGACTGAGGTGAATGGCAAAAGTGGTGATGGAGCGAGAATCTTTGTCCAGTTTCAGCTGATTGTAGCCTTGATTCAGGTCCAGCTTGCTGAATACTCGTGCTCCAGAAAGCATGGTCTTCAGCTCGTCGAGAGTTGGGGTTGAGTGACGTTCATGTCGGATTGCACGGTTTGCAGCTCTCATGTCCACACAAACACGTACCTTGCCAGGTTGTTTGGGTTTGGGTACGACAACCACTGGAGATACCCATGGAGTTGGTCCACTTGCTTTTTCAATGATTCCCAGTTCTTCGTCTTTCTTCAGCTGTTCTTCTATGTCCTTGCGCACATGGAATGGAACACGTCGGTATGGTTGAGCGACTGGTTGAACTTCAGGATCTATATGGAGATGGACTGGTTTGCTTTTCAAACAACCAAGACCAGTGAATAGTTCAGGGTACTCTTCTCTCAATTGTTCATGTATTGGTTTGACATGGTTGATGGTGGTCAATAGCTTGAGATCTTGACACATTTTCCAGGAGAGAATCGGCCGCTCATTGCCGGATACTATAAACATGGTAGCAGTAATACTGGTGTTTTCACAATTTAGTAGAGCATTGAATGCACCAAGTACTGGTTGATGGAAGCACCGGAATCTGCTAGGAATGAAAAAACATGTCCATTGATAGAAATGCTAAAATGAGGAAGTTCACTGGATTGATGTGTTGTGAAGACGTATTCAATATCATCAGGATCGGTAGACTGATCAACGATAGCATTGGCTTCATCTTCATCACTGCTGTCGTCGATTTGATGAATGTGTGATTTTCTTGATTTCTTCTTCCAGCTAAAATGTTTTGGTTTCTTGGACAAGGCTTTTGTTGATGATGATGAAGATGTGGCACTGGTATTTGAGCGGCATACTGATGCAAAGTGGTGTAGTTTTGAACAGTTGTTGCATCGCTTGTTGTATGCTAGACAGGAGCGTTGTCCACCAGGATGAGGCCATTCTCCACCACAATTGCGACAAGTGGTTGGTTGTTGCGGTTGTCGATTATGTTGATGGCTACGAGGTCGTGCCTCGTGTGAAACACGGTGTACCTCTGCTGGCACAGTCATTGCTTTGGATTGCTTTGATGTGAGTTCTAGCGTGCGTGCATACGTCAGCAAATCTTTCAGAGTCATGTTGGGGCTTGCTAGTCCTTTTTCACGTACCTTATGGCATTGGCAGCCTGTGATGAATTGAGATTTTATCTCAGCATCTGCATCATTGAAGTTACATGTTGTTGCTAGTTGTTTCAATTCCCCATAAAAATCGTCAATATCACCTTTCTGGTAGCTGTGCCGGAATATGTATTTCTGAAACTCTACATTTGTTTGAGGATTGAAATGTTCGGTGATGGCAGAAACAAGCGTTTGAAAATGGGTTTCGCCACCAGCAGGACGAGTTTTTTTGTTCGTGAAGGTGTCCACAATGTCATTGAGTTCATCACCAGTATAAGTGCTTTCTGACGCTGGTCATCTTCAATATTGTAGGCAAGGAAGAGATTCTTCAGCCTTGATACCCATTTTTGCCATCGAGTTGCCCTTGCTTCTGAAGAACAGTCGAATGGAGGATACGTGGGAAGCGCAGCAGCCATTTGGAAGTCGACTCGATCGATCGTACTTACCCACTCAACAAATCATCAACGATTGTTCTTTTGGTTCGTTTCTTCGTCCGTCGTCGCCAATATGAGGTAGTGACCGTTTTAGTTATTATTGCATGTTGTTCATCCTGATCAATCACACTGATAAATGTGATAAACACTGCGCTGAACAGTTTGATGTTTTTTATTGGAGCCATTGATGATCCATCTCCTAGAAACCTTCAAGGGGGGTTACTCTCCCCATAATAATAATAATGTAAGCAAATCATTACTTCCCTTAGATTGCAGACTAAGTACAGTCAAACCTCTATTATAAGACCCTCTGTTAAGAGACCTCCTCTCATTTAAGACTGAATTTTTTTGCACGGATGCATTTTACTATCAAAACGACCCCTCTTAAGCGACTTCCTCTAAAACGCGACTTGCGACCTTTGTTTTGTTTAAATTTACGACCTTCGCACCATCGGTGTACGACCATGAGTCAAGGGAAACAACTGCACACCTGCCACAATCTAGAGTCGCTTCCCTTGTTAAAAGAAAGATGGCGGAGATCGGAGGCAAAACATGCGGATCACGAAAGAGAAAGCCCCTGAATTTAGAAGAGAGAGTGGAGGTGATCAAAAGAAGTCGTGGAGGTGAAACTGCAATATCGATTGCTCGAAGTTATGAAGTTGGCAAGACCCAGATTCAAAACATCATCAAAGATCAGAAAGCTGTCATGGCAATCTGGGAACAAGGTGCAAAAGCTGACCGGAAATATGTGAAAGAAAGGAAATCGCTAACAGTAACAGACACATCCATGTGTGTGTGTGTGTGTGTGTGTGACTGTGATTGAGTGAGTATGTGTACTGTAAGTGTGTGAAAATATTTCTTCAACACATAGTCATTGTATGTCCTTTTGTGTAGCTGTATGAAGGAGACTGTGTGTACACGTGTGTGTGTGTGTGTGTGTGTAATTGTAAGGATATTTTATCTGAAAATATTCCAACGCCTAGTCAATGTGTCATTTTGTGTACATTGTATTTGCATTCATCTGTGAAAATTATATGTTTTCAGTATGCATTCAGTGTTCTTGAGACTTTTTGTGCATGGAGAATTCATCTGTGAGAAAGTGTTTGTTTCTACACCTGTCGGTGCCTACCTCCCTTATAAGACCCCTCCAATTTAAGACCGAATTTTCTGGACATTTTGAAGGTCTTAAAATAGAGGTTTCACTGTAATACATTACAGCCTTGATATAAAAACTCACTGGCTAAGTTCTTCCTAATGGCAATCAAGACTCCCCCACCTCTTTTTCCAAGTCTGTCCTTTCTATAAATATCAAAATCCTCCATTAGAAGTTCACTGCTGGATGTTCCAGTTTCTAGCCAAGTTTCTGTTCCAATTACAACATCAATGTTTTTTTCGGTGACTAAATTACTGAGTTCTTCCTTTTTCTTGATAAGAGATTGAAAATTTACAACTATGCATTTAAGTTTATCTTTTTCTCTTAATGATTTGGAGTTCAGTTGCACTTTATGATTTGGAATTTTATCAGTTTTAGAATCAGGGGTGGATGCAAACTTAGTACAAAATTTCAAGTTTTCTTTTGGGGGTCGGTCTGGTGAGACAGGGTCAAAACGGTTGCTTTCTGAGCTGCAGTCTTCAATAGAATCTTCAAAAAGTCTCGAACTAAAGTTTGGAAGCCCGCAGGTAAAACAAGTCCAAGATATATCACTATTGCATAATGCTTCATAAACTGCTGAGTTTAATAACATACATTTAGTGTGATACCATGTATTGCAGACGTCACAGGCAACTGCTTTATGTTTCCATGTGACTCTCAAATTGCAAACTCCGCATCCATGGATATTTTACTTTGGTGGACGGACCAGGATTGAGTTCAATGTCTCCGGTAGCAGGATAAGGCTTAAAAGCCATGATTTAACTCCTCTATGTCTAACTCTTTTATTCAAACAATTCCTTATCACTGTACTATTTCTGATGTTAATAGAAATCAGGGGTTCAAATCTGGGCCTAGTAATAGACGTGAGAACAGTACTCGGCACAGGTGTACACAGGAGGCTAACATGGTTCAGGTTGCACAAAGTTTTAAAACCTGCAAAAATGGAACTAAAGGCGTCTATGTCTACATCTAAAATTTCAAAATTAAACTGAGTGCTAGGGATATTGTTGTTCCTGTCACATGTGGAAACAGCAAGGAAAAATAGAAAACTTTTAACGAAGCCGAGGAACAACACGCCGGTAGCCATCTTGAAAAGCCAAATAAGAAAGACTCACCTTACCTGAAACACAATTTCGTTAAAAAAAAGAAAGAAATTTAGCGTTAAACTACCAACAGCCAACAGTGCTGATTATTAAAATTCACGGTTACTCGTATGAGTAAAGATGCAAGGCGTAAAAGATGTAAAAATGAATTTAAAATGGGAGCTCCAAAAACCAGGCAGCCTCCTCGCTGGACATGCGCAAACAACAAGGTCTTCTTCTTCTTCTTCTTCCTAAAATACTGGTTCACTCAAAAACGAGTAGGTCACCAGCGCGCATGTTAAAAAGTAGAATAAAATAACATAAAACAGTGCGACTCAGACTGTTGGCCCCTGGAGCAAACTTGGCAACAAGGGGTCGCACTCGATATTCAATAAAATATCTGGGGAAGTAAAAATAGAAAACGTCAATATGCAGATCTCAAAACTGTCGAATCAACCTGTTTTTTGAATGAGATTGCACCTGTGGCAATCTTGATGGCACCCGGCAGTGAGTTCCACAGCCGTACAGAACTGGGATAAAAAGAATGTAAGTGGCTGTCAATATTTGATGCAGGTATGGTATAACATTGACCGCCACTCCTGGTGCTACTTTTATTCAATACTAGTTGTTCCATTGGAATATCAATTACTTTAGCTCTGCCTTTGAAAAAGGTGTTAAGTTTAATAAAGCTCTTCTCTCTTCTAAGGGTTTCCATTCTAATTTCCTCATGTTCTTCCTAGTATTCCCCTTTTCTCTGATGTGGTTCCCTGTTACGAACCGTGCTGCTCTCTTCTGAATCTTTTCAAGGTTATCAATGTCCTTTAGATGGTAAGGATCCCAAACTGAGCAACCATATTCCAGTACTGGTCTAACCAGTGTTTTGTAGCAGTCGTCTTTAACCTTTTGGGGCAGTCATTGATATTCCTGTATAAGAAAGCTAAGATGTTATTTGCTTTCTTACATACTAAATTGTAATGTTCTTTCCATTTGAGACGACTATCTATAATCACGCCTAAATATTTTGCAGCATTAGTTTCTTTAAGAATAGTATTATGGATCGAATAATCTGATCTAATTGGTGAGCGTTTGTTACATATACGCAACACTTGGCACTTTTGGGGATGAAATTCCATTTTCCAAGTTCTTTCCCACTCTTGTAAAGCGTTTAGATCTTCTTGTAGAATGCGTATATCATTCTTGCTTCTGATTGTTCTATATACTAAACTGTCATCTGCAAAAAGCCTTATAGTAGTTCCAGGAGAGAGATTTCTACTTATGTCATTTATATAAATTAAGAAAAACAAGGGCCCCAGAACAGTTCCCTGTGGTACACCTGACAAGACTGGTTTACAATGGGATGACGACCCTTCCACAACAACTTTCTGCGTTCTCCCAACGAGGAATGATCTGGCCCATTTTAGCAAAGAACCGCCAATGCCAATGTGTTCTAATTTAAGCAGCAGGCCCTCATGGTCAACCTTATCAAAGGCTTTAGAAAAATCTAATAAAATTGCATCTATTTGCTGTCTGTTGTTAAGACAGTTACTAAAATCATTGAGAGTTGTTATAAGTTGAGTCTCACAACTCCTTCGCTGTCTAAAACCATGCTGGGCGTTATTTAAGAAGTCATATTTGTCAAGATGGTCCATTATGCTACTATATATTATGTGTTCAAGTAGTTTAGCTGATATGGATGTAAGAGATACAGGTCTATAGTTCTCTGCTTTTGTTTTGTCACCCTTTTTGAATAAGGGAACAATGCTCGCATCTCGCCACTCATCATGTATTACTCCCTGGTCCAGTGAAGCTTGGTAAAGTAATTGGTATACCTCACTCAATTCATTGGCACATAATTTTAAGAGCTTGCCAGGAACGCCATCGGGACCAGTAGCTTTGTTTTCATTGATATTGGTCAGTAACTTAAATACTCCTGCTTTGTTTACTTTGATGTTTAGCATTTCAGGGAGTTTATCATCATCCTTTAGTTTAACGTTAATTAAAGGTTTGGGATTTGAGAAAACTGAACAAAACTGCTTATTTAACCTTTCCCGTACTCCGTGGGTGTGAAATCACCCAGACACGTGTTTTTTGCTCTGTAACTCTAGTAATTTTGAAGCCACTTCCACTTAATTTCATGACTTTGTCCCTAATATATTATACTACATATCAACTGAAAATTATTTCGTTTTATACATAAACAAAGAAATAATTAAACAATTAATGTCCCAGTACGTCGTGGGTGTGAGAACACCATACTACCAAAGAATAAACCTTGCACGCCGTACGCCGTGGGTGTGGGGCCACCCATACTTACAAAGCTTGCGCGCCACACGCTATGGATGTGACGTCACGCGTGCTTGCTACAGAGAGATAAGAGTCGCGTTGGTAAGAAATTCCTTCCTGCCCACGATTTGGTGCCACCGAGTTCCGTCTGCTTTGTCTTTTGCGGGGCGCGTACTGCCAAGTGTGAGCAATGTACGTCATAATCAAAATGATGCAAAGTAACATTACGTATTTAAAAAAAAAAAAAAAAACCACGTAGGCCTTGGTATGTTGCACATTCTAGGAAACGTCATACTGACAGAGGATCAAGTATTTCTAATTTTAGGCGGGCCGTGGTGTACTCTATAGCATAGGCCTAGCTCATATATATTATACCCTGAGGAGAGCGTTTCTAGCTTGAAACAAGCTTGTAGGTTTTAACCTCTTCATTTTAAAATCTATTTTAGACTGGTTATGTCGCTCCCAACGTGGTTGAGCACTGTTGGCATCTGGTGGCTTTTTAACTCTGATTTTATATATATATATATATATATATATATATATATATATATATTATATTGAATTATAAACAAAGCTTGCTCTTATGTCTTAGATTGAAGAAATAGGGGGAGATAAGCATTCATATCTGCAGTGGTAGATGATTCTGCCTAACTAACAGTATGTGCTTTTTTGGTGAATGGGGAAAAATAAATTAAAATAAATGCTTCTCAAAATGAGCCTTCAGCAAGCTTATATTCTCCAAGGGGAGAGACATCCTCCAATAGGGAGGGAAACTCACTAACATATAACTCCTGGTCATATACCGATTATTTCGAAACTTGGTGTGTTCTCCTCAGTGACCGCGGAAAGTGGTAATTTGACTCCTCTGCCTTTTCAGTTTTAAGAAGAGTGCAATCCCAGAAAAGGTTGGTGTGCAATACCGTAGTATGTTTGTTGAGTTTTCAAAAAACCAACAAAGGTGCCATCTAAGAAGCAAAAGAAAATCATAAAAGAGCAAAACAAGCTACATTTTCTTGTGAAAAGTAGAAAATATAAAAAGATATCCTCTAAGACACAAGTGCTGAGGGCAAGTTCTTGGAATGAATCCGCAAGGGACTAAAATACAACAACTATTATTTTATTTTTCCCCATTCACCACTCAAGCACATACTGTTAGTTAGGCAGAATCATCTACACTGCAGATATGAATGCTTATCTCCCCCTATTTCTTCAATCTAAGACATAAGAGCAAGCTTTGTTTATAATTCAATATTTCTTGCAGTCATTGCAACACCAAGCTGCTCTGTAAGTTGCTGGAACGGTGCGGTACTTATCCTTGGAATTTTATTAGTTTGTTGTATTTTAGTCCCTTGCGGATTCATTCCAAGAACTTGCCTCAGCACTTGTGTCTTAGAGGATATCTTTTTATATTTTCTACTTTTCACAAGAAAATGTAGCTTGTTTTGCTCTTTTATGATTTTCTTTTGCTTCTTAGATGGCACCTTTGGTTGGTTTTTTGAAAACTCAACAAACATACTACGGTATTGCACACCAACCTTTTCTGGGATTGCATTCTTCTTAAAACTGAAAAGGCAGAGGAGTCAAATTACCACTTTCCGCGGTCACTGAGGAGAAACCACCAAGTTTCGAAATATCGGTATATGACCAGGAGTTATATGTTAGTGAGTTTCCCTCCCTATTGGAGGATGTCTCCCCTTGGGAATATAAAGCTTGCTGAAGGCTCATTTTGAGAAGCATTTATTTTATTTTATTTTTCCCCATTCACAAAAAAGCACATACTGTTAGTTAGGCAGAATCATCTACCACTGCAGATATGAATGCTTATCCCCCCTATTTCTTCAATCTAAGACATAGAGCAAGCTTTGTTTATAATTCAATATTTCTTGCAGTCATTGCAACACAAGCTGCTCTGTAAGTTGCTGGAACGGTGCGGTACTTATCCTTGGAATTTATTAGTTTGTTGTATATATATATATATTTATATATATATATATATATGTCTTTCCATGCATGCACATACACACACGCACTTTCTCTCTCTCTCTCTCTTCTGTTTATCTTTCTCTCTCGCACAAACATGCAATAATGCTCACATGCACACACACAGATAAACGCACATTCATGCGGCCGCCTGTGCACAGTTAGGGTAGCATGGGGTTAAAACGCCCCCCTTAAGCAAAAAAAACGCTGCAACTTTCCTTGTTGAAGGCACAGAGAAATGCAAGTAGGCTCAGACTCTGGAGAAATGCTACGCTACAAACTGCCACTGACACAAATTGATACAAATAAAAGAAAAGTGCTGGTAGGTGAAAAATGAAAAAAAAAATTGGCCTTCTTGCCCACACACGGGGCAAAACGCCCGAAACACATGGGGCAAATCGCCCATAGCAGGCGTTTAGCCCCATGGGTGTAGCGTTTTGCCCCACAATTAAAACTTACGGGAAACCATCAAAAACTGCCACCACTAAATAGCTGAAGGAATTATATACATGTTTTGTACAGCTATCATGTCCTTCAGCTGTTAGTATCATGTCCGACAGATCAGTCATCTGAATAACAGTTGGGGCAGATGAATGTGTGTGTGTGTGTGTGTGTGTGTGTGTGCGCGCGCGCGCGCGCGTGTGTGTATGTGTGCACGCGCGCGAGCGCGCGTGTGTGCGTGCGTGTATTCTTGTATGCAAACATGTGTGTGCTGGGATGTATGTGTATACATCATAGGTACACACACGTGTCTGTTCGCTCGTGTAAAACGGATCTGGCTGTGCTGCGGCGTTGAATGCAATGTGTGTAGTTTTGTCAATTCAATGCTATTTCCCACCTTTTTTGTGTCAGGAGATGACACTGTGTTTTGAACGTTGTTCAGCATTTATTCTTGAATAAATTGTAGAGGTGTGTGTGTGTGTGTGTGTGTGTGTGTGTTGTGTGTGTGTGTGCGCGTGCGTGCATGCGTGCGCGCGCGCACACACAAAAAAAATCAGTAGGCACACATGTGTGTGTGTGTGTGTGTGTGTGTGTGTGTGTGTGTGTGTGTTGCTGTGTTTGTGTAGGTATGAACATACACGAATTTACGCATGCATACACGTGGATATATGAGAAAGAGAGGATGGGGTGGGCTTGTGGTCGACCTAAATATTGTGAGCATGAAACAGAGGGAACATATGTTCAGGAGTGGCTGACTGTGAATGCAAGCGAAATTTCAATTACTGAGTTTCCATTCAGTGAAGAAGACACACAAATCACGCTGAGAGCTGGCCAAACACGCATGGGCTATGTCTATTCATTCTGTCACGGGGAAAAAGACATACTCGACTATGTTTTCTGAGACCGCAGGATTATTGTGGTGTATAGAAATGTGTTCTTTACACACTTTGTAGTATCAAACCTGGCGAAACACAGCCCAATAAGATCTTTAGAAATGGCTGTACTGCCGATCGTGGGAACGCACAGGCTAAGGGCGTCTTTGTTAACAGCTCTGCCCTGCGGCTAATGAAAACAGAAGGAAATGAGGAAGGAAGGAATGAAGATTTCATACATGCGATAGGTTCGTTACTGTGTGCATATCCCCATGTGTTTCACAGTGCTCCAACTAAATCAATCACTGCAGTCTGCTCCAAGATCGAAACTTCATCTGTTACATAGTTCTCTTTATGACAGGAATTTTAAGTTTATGACCATAGAGATTTACAATGTACGTTTCAATGGCAGGATGCAAAATGAATTATAAAAACCTACTCACAAGTTGAATAGCGAGATCAGCCAAATGGCGGAAGGTCCACTCGATCAGAAGCACGTGGAGGAGGCGGCTCATGCGCAACACTCACAAGTTTGCAAGCGTTATGCCAGTATCACAGAATGATATTAACAGGGGATATGTTCACACACACACACACACACACACACACACACACACACACACACTACGCCTCGATTCTGAACCACAGGACTGTAAACGAAAAATAACGGTCATTGCTGCTGCCCATGGACAAACGTTGGAGCTTAAGCGTCCGATAATTAAGGCCTGCGATCACTTCTAACTGTCCCACAATCGGCGAGACAGATGTCCCACAGTTCAATGGGTGGAAACACCTCCAACCTTCCATAATCTCTCCTCCCCCCCCCCCCCCCCCCCCCCCCCCCCCTTCCACCCAACCCAGGGTAAACGACATGGTCAGCCAACAGTTCTACCATAACACATGTAAACACCATCAACGTGTCCAGGGTGGATAGGTCCAGCATTTCTCCTCCTCCAGCTCCAAAAGTCAGAAGCATCAAAACATGTTATTCCATCGATCAGTAGGGTTATTCAACATAAATCCAGTCACAAGCTATATCTTCTTCTTCTGTGTACGCAGGCTGATACTCCTGTGGACATTCCCTGTATAGACAGGCAGGTATTAATCCCATCTGCTCAACAGAGGCAGTGGTGTTTTGTGTGTATGACCGTTTTTTTCCCGCCATTAAGCAGCCATACTCCGTCTTCAGGGAAACAAGCTATATTATTCTTATATAGTGGGACATTCAGGCTCTCTCAAATCCCTGGCATCTTCTGATTCGGGGAGGGTGTTGCTAGGCCTCTCAGCCTTTGGGCCTGGCATAGTGATTCTAGGAAAACGCGGCTTCTTTTTTGTGTTTTTGTTTTCATTAGTGTAGATAGGAAGGTCTTAGTTAAAAATCATAATTCTTTGGAACATCTTTTAAATTTGTAGTCAAAATAAATACATTTGTGAATTCTAATGCCTGTTCACTGACAGAATGTTGCAGCATATTCTGCCCAGCTCTATGCTCTGTCTAGTATATTTGTGAACGTGTATGAAAAACTTTCTCTAACGTCTCACACTATCATATTACTTCACACTGGTTCATTTTCAGCCTCAACTCTCTGTTCGAGTGAACGATATGCTCTCTCTGCCCTGTCTCTTCTTCTTTTTCTTCTGCTGCTGCTGCTTCTGTCGATTTGTCTTTGGATGACTTCAGTGTGGTAACAGCCCTGTTTTGGCTACATGGCCCTTTCTGGCTGGCTGGGCTGTAAGCAACATCACTAACTTAATTATTTCTTCTCGTTCGTCTTCTTCTTCTTCTTCTTCTTCTTCTTCTTCTTCTTCTTCTTCTTCAGCAGTTACTTGCCTATTCTGGGCTATCACTCAGAATGTATATGTCGCTGTGTTGGCTGAATTAGATATATACCGGTACATATAAATCTAAGCTACCGAGTGTATTTAGTAACATCCCACAATTAATCAAATAAATCCAAAACATCCCCAAATACTTCTCAGTAACATCCAAACAACCCCAACCAAATACGAACACAAAACTACTTGTGTGATAGTGTAAACCACGTAAATATACAAATCTACTATAGAGTTGGCGGGAAACGGGCGGTGTAGATTAGGTTCATAGTCTGCACCTTTTGAATGCATGGTAAAGCTGGCTAATAAAGCAATAATTATGTAAGTAACCGTGATTCTCAGAGGAGCACCTTGCCTAGCTACTAAGATCATCCAGAAGAGAAAGAGGTGGCACCGCGGCAAGCAAATAAGACGAAAAACTCAAGAAGAGTAGACAACTGGATTTAGTTTCCCAGCCTGCTTGAATATGAACAGCACATGCCTACATTCCAAAAATGTTTCCCTTCTCTTTTCAGTGTTTTGCTTCCTGACAACAATGATGAAAATAAATTGATATGCCATACAAGTAACAAATAAAAAATGACACAACATATCTTTTGAATCATCGTTGACATTGTTTCAACAATGACGCCCCCGACGCATAATTTACTTTGTTCACAGAAAGCGTGCGCATAAATGACGTCATCTCATTATCTCCTGCCTGGCAGAGAACGAGAGCAAGCTGATCTGCGTGTGTGTGTGTGTGTGTGTGTGTGTGTGTGTGTGTGTTCGGTTACCTGGGGTTGTGAGGTAGTGTGTCATAGCTTTTGCCGGGGTTGTGCGGTAGCGACAATTTGTGGGGTACTATTTCCCTACACCCACAACTTTGACCCTACAAACTGTTGCCAATGCTATGGGGATGTTGCTGATGTTTCTATTTCATCTACTGTAGAAGAACGTTTTCCTGCTAGGATCAACATACACACACCACACACACACACACATACACACACACTCACCAGTCATCACTTACTACCTACCTAATTTACCTAATTTACGATAAAAGCAAGTATGGGGCAAAAGGCCCAATGAACGGGGCAAAAAAGCCCACCCTAGGCGTCTTGCCCGGTGAAGGTGTGGGCGTTTGACCCCAGACTGACCTACTGTGAACAGAACGGTCAGGACAGCGGGAAGGAGGGGAAACAAACTGGCGCCAGAATCACTAGCATGGAGTTGAAAATATTCTTAATCAGTATGAATACAAAGCTTTTCCATTTCATTTGTTACATGCATGAATATACTTAAAATGAATAATATAAGAAATTACTGAAAAACAAGCCCAAAGAAAACAAATAAGTCTGTAAAACTGACCGTTTAGTTGGGAGTTCTCTTTCTCCTGTCAGAAGCGTCTTCTTTGTTTCAGGATTCAGGTCAAGTATCACATGGTTTGCTACATCACATGTTCTCCGAAATACGGGGGATGGGCGTTTGATCCCACTGGGCGTTTTGCCATGCTACCCTATTCACTAAGAAACAACAACAACGAACAACCGTTTGACGCAAGTAGCAAGACTCTCATCTCATAGAAGTCAAATTTGCATGACGTACGGCAAGGTCTTGCTTCCTCGAAAAAAACCATGGGTTACTGTACACCCACGGCGTACGGCGAGGGGTTAGTTCCTACACAAAAACCATGGGTTACTGTAACCCACGGCGTACGGCGAGGGGTTAGTTCCTACACAAAAACCATGGGTTACTGTACACCCACGGCGTACGGCGAGGGGTTAGCTCCTATACAAAAACCATGGGTTACGTACACCCACGGCGTACGGCGAGGGGTTATTCCTTCTTAGAAAGCATGGGTTTCTGCACACCACGAAGTACAGCGCGCGCAAAATTTTAGGCGACGTACGGGAAAGGTTAATAAGTTAGCTTTCCCTTCAGGATCCTGTATTAGGTTATTCTGGTTGTTTCTCAGGTCAGGAATCCCAATGTTGTCCTGTCTCTTACTCCTTATTGTAAGACCATAATTCTTGTTTTGATGATCACCTTCCGAAATCATCGAATTAACATAATTGGAGTGAGCAGTCTACATTCTCTCTGACACCTTCTCTTAATCTGTTTATACCTAACCAGTAATCTTTCTGAATTAGGATGTAGTTATGGGGATGGGGTATGGGGATTTTCCGCCGAAAGGCGGATTTCCGCCGATTTGGAGGCTCCAGGGGCTGTTTTTGAGATCGATGTAAATCCGTTGAGAAAACTGGGGGGGGGGGGGGGGGGGGGGGGGGGGGGGGGGGGGGGGGGGGGGGGGTATATGTATAGTGAGGTTTGTTTTTCGTAAGCAAAAGCTTGGATCGCGATTTTGTTCTCGATCGGTTTGTTCTCAAATGGAAAACTTCCGGCTCGTTTGGGCACCAGGACAGATTACAGTGAATAATGAAATTCGGCTTACCGAAACTACAAAAAAGGGAAAGTAATGCCTTAGGCTAGCTGTGAAAAGTGCCATTTGCGGATTCCGGCGCCATATTGTCTTACAAGTTGCACGTCCAAAGATGATGATAAATGTAGTATTACACTATGCCTGACTTAAGCATGGGACTTTCACGAGAAAGTGATCTAAAAAGCACATAAAACGGATACTGATTATGAGGGCAAAAGGCTATTAGCCTATAGCCGTCTCAAATGGAAAGAACATTACAATTTAGTATGTAAGAAAGCAAATAACATCTTAGCTTTCTTATACAGGAATATCAATGACTGCCCCCAAAAGGTTAAAGACGACTGCTACAAAACACTGGTTAGACCAGTACTGGAATATGGTTGCTCAGTTTGGGATCCTTACCATCTAAAGGACATTGATAACCTTGAAAAGATTCAGAAGAGAGCAGCACGGTTCGTAACAGGGAACCACATCAGAGGAAAAGGGAATACTAGGAAGAACATGAGGAAATTAGAATGGAAACCCTTAGAAGAGAGAAGAGCTTTTATTAAACTTAACACCTTTTTCAAGGCAGAGCTAAAGTAATTGATATTCCAATGGAACAACTAGTATTGAATAATAAGTAGCACCAGGAAGTGGCGGTCAATGTTATACCATACCTGCATCAAATATTGACAGCCACTTACATTCTTTTTATCCCAGTTCTGTACGGCTGTGGAACTCACTGCCGGGTGCCATCAAGATTGCCACAGGTGCAATCTCATTCAAAAAACAGGTTGATTTGACAGTTTTGAGATCTGCATATTGACGTTTTTCTATTTTTACTTCCCCAGATATTTTATTGAATATCGAGTGCGACCCCTTGTTGCCAAGTTTGCTCCAGGGGCCAACAGTCTGAGTCGCACTGTTTTATGTTATTTTATTCTACTTTTTAACATGCGCGCTGGTGACCTATCGTTTTTGAAGTGAACCAGTATTTTAGGAAGAAGAAGAAGAAGAAGCCATACATTTCTGTGATTCTGTGAAATCACCGAGAATGAGAAAGTTTGGCCACGGAGATCGATTCCTCTGTGAAAAACAAATGGAACTGGAAGTGGCTGGAGGAAGATGTGCGTACAACAGTGACTTTATCGCGTGGTAAAGAGACTGTTAGCCACGAGGTGAAGGTCCCTGTGGGAAAATGGAATAAAAGCTTGTTATTTTATTTCTTTTTTTCTTGCCAGTTTATGCATTTCTGGGGTGATTTTTAGATACTGAAATAAAATGCTCAGCTTCAGGGGGCAAAGCCCCCTGACCCACGGGGGCCTACGGCGGCCCCAGACACCCGCCTAATCAGGATCAGGATCAGGATCAGGATCAGGATCAGGGGCGTTGTATCAATACAACTTAGCCTATTTAGGCTTTTTACGCCCCTTCTGTATGTATATATCCTTTTTTTTTTTCATAACCGTTGGTCCAGTCATAGGCTAGCTCAGACTTATTATCCATCAAATTCATATCTAATTTTTGTTAATATTCATGTTTATCTATGAGGTTCTTGAACACATTAATACTGGGTGCACGTTTGATGTTAAGTGTTAGTTTATTCCAAAAGTTGGTTTACTCTATTAGTAAAAGTAAATTTTCTTAAATTCGTTCTAGAATATTGTTTAAATATCTTATCTTCACTGTTCCTTGTAACATTCTTCTGCGGAGTACAAAAAAAGCGTGCTTTATCAACATCATCAATTTCATTAAATATCTTGTATGCCTGAATCAAGTCACCTCTTATTCTTCTTGCCTTAAGTGTTGGAAGTTGCAAATATTTTAATCTTTCCTGATATGAGTAATCTTTTATATATTATGAATCATTTTGGTTGCTCTTCTTTGTACTGTTCTAGAGCTTCTGATTGTCTCTTTAGCATTGGATACCATACGTGTTGCCATATTCAAGAACAGGTCTAACTAGTGTCTTATATAATTGCAAAAAAGTGTCCTTTTCCATGTAAAGGTTCTTTTTATTATTCCAATCATTCTGTTAGCTTTATTAATACTATTTACAATATGATTGTCAAATAATAAGTTTTTGTCAAAAGTCACACTAGGTCTTTCTCTTCTTCACATTTAGATACTTTTATTTCCTTGCCCCCAATTTTCATTATATACTCCTTTTGTGGGTTTGTTTTACCAATATGAAGTACTTTACATTTTTCTGCATTAAAATATAGGTTCAAGTATCAGACCACTGTACTAATGTTTCAATATCCTTTTGTAATTCCTTATGTAATTTTGGAGAGTTATACAGTTTTGTGTCATCTGCAAAGACTTTGCATGTACTCTTTAATTCTACAGGGAGATCATTTATAAACACCGTAAATAATATTGGTCCAAAATACTACCTTGTGGTATCCCACTAATAACATCTGCACTATGAGAGAAGGAGCTACCAATCCTTACCTTCTGAGTTCTTTTTGATAAAAAGTCTCTAACCCAACCAAGTATATTTCCTATTATTCCATAAGACTCTAATTTCTTTAAAAGGTCTTTCATGTGGTACTGAATCGAATGCTTTTCTAAAGTCTAAATACAAAACATCTATATTCTCTCCTTTATCTATCTCCTTTGTGAAGTCTTCCATCACTTCTAAAAGTTGAGTCACACAAGATCTTTTTGCACGAAATCCATGCTGACACTCCGCATATAATTTATTTTCTGTCATATGTTTAATAATAGCCTCTCTAATAAATGATTCTAAAATTTTGCATATAATGCATGTTAAACTCACTGGTCTATAATTTCCTGGATCTGTTCTTGTACTTTTTTGAATACTGGAATGACTGTAGCTGTTTTCCAATCTGAAGGTACTATCATTTCTTTAACAGATTTAGAAAAAGAGTATGTAAAGTGGGAAGGCCATTTCCTCGTTTAGCTCTTTTAGTATTCTCGATGGGATGGCATCCGGACCACATGCCTTATTAGGGTTTAAAGATTGAAGTTTCTTTTTTATTGCATCCACTGAAATATCTACATTTTCCAACATTATGCCTTTTGACCTTGAGGCTGGACCTAGAACAGGCATATTATTAGTATCTTCCCTTGTGAATACACTAGAAAAAAATGTATTCAAAATATCTGCCTTACCTCTATCTGTCTCCACTGTGTCACCATCCTTAGTCTCTAAAGGGCTCACTCCAGTATTCATCTTTGTTTTCGATTGTACATATCTCCAAAAGGCTTTTGGATTTTGTTTACATTCCTTTGATAACTTCTTTTCAAATTCTTTTTGCTTTTCTTATTTTTTTGTTACAAGTATTTCGTGCTTTAATATAATTTTGATAATCTTTCCCTGCTTTGTGACTAAGAATCTCTGATACATATTATATTTCTTTTTTACAAATTTCATTGTCTTTACATTCATCCACTTTGGTTTCTGTTTTTTATTTTTCTTAATAATTGTTTTGGAACGTTGTTTTCTATTAAAGAATTTAAAATACTTTTAATTTCCACCAACATTGTTCTACACTAAGATCATTGAGTTTATTCCAGTCGATCTTCTTCAATTCTTCTTTCATTTGTATAAATTTCCTCTCTTAAAATTATATGACTGCTTTGATTCTTCTTTCCCTTGCTCCTCTCCTAGGTACAAAGAGAACATTAAAACCTCATGATCACTTTTGCCTATAGGAGCTAAGTGCTTAATGTCTGATATCATATTTTCATCATTAACAGTACTAAATCTAGTATATTTGATTTTTGTCCCTCCTGTGTCTTACAGCCCTGATATGGCCCTTTGCGGTCGGCTGGGCTATAAGCAACATTATCTTATCCCTGTGTCTTGTTGGTTGTTTCACCATTTGGTTCAGAAATGCATCCTGTAGGTAGTTTATGAACTTTTGACCTCTTTCTCCAGAGCCAGTACCATGTTCCTAAATTTTCCGCCTTTTTCACTATTTCTTATTCCCATCTTGATAATTGAAGTAGGCTAATAATATAAGGTGAAAACTCGACATCAGCAGCTAATATTTGTATGAAAAGATACCTGCTTCAGATTTTATTGCTAGTTTATTTTGTGTTTATTGTCATTCTGTGATGACTGGGGATTTCACCTACATTTATTAAAACTAGTATTCAACCAGATCCATGAATAAATGGAAAAGTGGGGTTGAGCACACAATCTATTCTGTTCCTAAATGGTTCAAGTAAAATGTTCGAGTAAAAGCATCGGAAAGAAAAAAAAAAGATAGCACAAGAGAAGGTAAAACATCAGTCGGGTTATGGTTGTACTTATGTTTCAAGAATATATAGATTTTGAACGAAGCCAAAACAAACTAACAACCATAAAAGAACTAAGCCTTCCTGTATCCATGATGCTCTCTCTTTCCTCGCCACTAGTGAGACCATAGACTGGCTGACACATCAAAACGCTGTATTTTATGGTACTGTGACAAATTTAAAGGGAACATTATCTGTACAATGTCTCGCACAAACTTTAGAAAGAATATGAAATTTATTGAAAGGAGTAAAACATATCAGAGAAAGAGTGGACATGATGAGTATCTCTGAATGCTTTCCCACCATTCATCTTTGTTTTGAGCACCAACTACAGTTACGGGGATAGCCAACTGCAACAACCACACTTCACTGATAAGACTGTTGCAACAGGTGATGATGAAGCTTACTTCTTCCCACAATGAAGTTGACTTTAGAGAGAGCGTAGATTATCTTGTTCAGGTAAGAATCGTTGCAATTAAAAGGTATTTTAAGTACAGGTTTACGGTTTGAATGTTAGAAGACGGAGTCTTTCCTAATCTTTTGTGCTTGTTTAACAACAGTAGGTAAAATTACAACAAAGGACTGCCCTGCAGTCACCACAAATGTTTAATTCCATGACACGAGAGCGGAAGTTGAGATACTGTTTAATTCTATGACACGTCATTGAGAGCGAAAGTTGAGAAACTGTTTAATTCCATGACACGTAGAGCAAAGTTGAGAAACTGTTTAATTCCATGACACATGAGAGCGAAAGTTAAGAAACTGTTTAATTCCATGACACATAAGAGCGAACTGTTTCATGACACACGAGAGCGAAAGTTGAGAAACTGTTTAATTCCATGACACATGAGAGCGAAAGTTGAGATACTGTTTAATTCATGACACATGAGAGCGAAAGTTGAGAAACTGTTTAATTCATGACACATGAGAGCGAAAGTTGAGAAGAAACTGTTTAATTCCATGACACATGAGAGCGAAAGTTGAGTAACTGTTTAATTCCATGACACATGAGAGCGAAAGTTGAGATACTGTTAATTCCATGACACATGAGAGCGAAAGTTGAGATACTGTTTAATTCCATGACACATGAGAGCGAAAGTTGAGTAACTGTTTAATTCCATGATGCATGAGAGCAGATGTTGAGCAACTGTTTAATTCCATGACACATGAGAGCAGATGTTGAGCAAACTGTTTAATTCCATGACACATTGAGAGCAGATGTTGAGCAACTGTTTAATTCCATGACACACGAGAGCAGATGTTGAGTAACTAGACCAACAAACAAAAGGAACAAACAACGTTAAAATGGACACGACGTGTTCTAGTTTCAGGTTGGTTGAAAAAGAAAAGTTGCAAGAAATGAGCGAATAGTGGAGAGAATGACTTGGCTTTTTCTGGCTAGTAGTGTAGTTCCATTCAGGTTTCATGTCCAGGTCCACTGGTGGGGATGCAGCAATGACAGCCATAGCACCGGGTTAATGAAAGATGGGTCACGAAATGTACAATTTCATGACAGTCACTGCTCTGTCACTGCTTGACCTGCACTGTGACACATTGTCATGACACTGTCACCACTTGTCCTGCAGTCAGAATACACTTTCAGTTCTATGAAACATGGTCTCCACTCACTTCAGTTCCATGAAACATGGTCTCCACTCACTTCAGTAATGAAACATGGTCTCCACTCACTTCAGTTATGAAACATGGTCTCCACTCACTTCAGTTATGAAACATGGTCTCCACTCACTTCAGTTCTATGAAACATGGTCTCCACTCACTTCAGTTATGAAACATGGTCTCCACTCACTTCAGTTATGAAACATGGTCTCCACTCACTTCAGTTCTATGAAAACATGGTCTCCACTGACTTCAGTTTTATGAAACATGGTCTCCACTCACTTCAGTTCCATGAAACATGGTCTCACTCACTTCAGTTCCATGAAACATGGTCTCCACTCACTTCAGTTATGAACATGGTCTCCACTCACTTCAGTTCTATGAAACATGGTCTCCACTGACTTCAGTTCCATGAAACATGGTCTCCACTCACTTCAGTTATGAAACATGGTCTCCACTCACTTAAATTTCCCATGAAACATGGTCTCCACTCACTTCAGTTATGAAAATGGTCTCCACTCCAGTTATGAAACAAGGTCTCCACTCACTTCAGTTCTATGAAACATGGTCTCACTCACTTCAGTTCTATGAAACATGGTCTCCACTCACTTCAATACTGTGAAACAAGGTCTCCACTCACTTCAGTTATGAAACATGGTCTCCACTCACTTCAGTTATGAAACATGGTCTCCACTCACTTCAGTTCTATGAAACATGGTCTCCACTGACTTCAGTTTTATGAAACATGGTCTCCACTCACTTCAGTTCCATGAAACATGGTCTCCACTCACTTCAGTTCCATGAAACATGGTCCCCACTCACTTCAGTTATAAAACATGGTCTCCACTCACTTCAGTTCTATGAAACATGGTCCCCACTGACTTCAGTTCCATGAAACATGGTTTCCACTCACTTCAGTTATGAAACATGGTCTCCACTCACTTCAATTCCATGAAACATGGTTCCACTCACTTCAGTTATGAAACATGGTCTCCACTCACTTCAATTCCATGAAACATGGTCTCCACTGACTTCAGTTCCATGAAACAGAGAGAGAGAGAGAATTAAGTAACAAAACAAACCAACAGTTCACTGATCAGATTATTGTTCATTTGCTTTCTGTGGTAAGATTGGCAAAGATTTGATTAACTGTTGTAACAAACCATGTCAGAACATCCGTCAGCATGAAAAAAAAAACAACACACCTAAGAAATTAACTCGGTTTGGTTTTTCAGCTTTTCTCACCTTTGAGTTTGAGAGAAAAAAAAAAGTTAATTGTTGTTGGCGAGATACTTTGCTGTTAATTAAGTGTATGAATAGTAATTGTGCAGAGGTGCCAGTTACAGTGACATTCATAAACCTTCAGAGCAAATCTTAAATAAATGTTAGCGAACCGCCCAGAGAACGTGGACAAACGAGTTACAAGACAAAACACGACGCGTTTCGACTCTTAGGTCTTCGTCTGGTGATAATTAAACAAATAAAACAACGAAAATTCACTTAGCTTTGGTCGCTTCAGATCGCTCAGGCTTCAGCGCAAGGAAGAAGGTGTTTTGTCTTGTAACTCGTTTGTCCACGTTCTCTGGGCGGTTCGCTAACATTTATTTAAGATTTGCGCCTGCAGTCGTCTCGCTTCAGAGCAAGTTTCCTTTCTTTCTTTTTTTCTAATCAAATTATTTCACAGATACTTTTGATGGTGTATTCTGAATGCATTTTTGAAAACCAAAGTATATATTTAAGGGGAAAAAATTTTTAGGATTCGAACCTGTGCGGGAAGATCCCAATGGATTTCTAGTCCATCGCCTTAACCACTCGGCCACGACGACTTCCTGACAAAGGTGGTGCGCTCTTTTCTATTTAATCCATCTACGGTTGTTTTGTGACCCTCCGTGGCCTTTGACATGCAGACGATCTTCTTCTTCTTCTTCCTAAATACTGGTTCACTCAAAAACGAGTAGGTCACAGCGCGCATATTAAAAAATAAATAAATGGTAAACATGTACTTTAGGGTACGAAATTCATGGGGCTGTTTGTACGCACTTTCTCGGGTGTTTTCGGTTCTTCTCGATGCAAAGGACGTAAGACCTCACCTGCCACTTTGACCTGTCTGCCCACTTGTGGGTGCAAAT
>JAFLJL010000207.1:12500-22500 GCA_018398815.1 Conus ventricosus | reverse complement strand
CACATCGGTTTTGGCCCCAGATGGTCCCCCCGTGGATTATAACACAAACACACAGGAAAGAGGCATCGGTTTTGGGGCCCAGATGGTCCACCGTGGATTATAACACAAACACACAGAGAAGAAATCGGCTTTGGCCAGATGGTCCACCGTGGATTATAACACAAACACACAGAGAAGAACATCGGCTTTGGCCCAGATTGTCCACCCTGGATTTTTAACACAAAACACAGAGAAGAGCATCGGCTTTGGCCAGATGGTCCGTGGATTATAACACAAAACATAGTTTCTAATCCGCTGGTATTCTTAGCACTTCGGGGAGGGGGGGGGGGGGGGGGGGGGGGGGTAATAGTGATAGCTCACATTTTCTCGAAAGTCCTTTCGCTTTCTTTACACGTTGCGAAAAAGCGTGGTCATTCTACTGCTACGCTTTTTCGAAATTGCGAGGGGAAAAACGTGGAAAGGAGGGGTGTGTGTGTGTGTGTGGGGGGGGGGGGGGGGTGGGGGTGGGGGGGGGTGTTTAGAGTATTTTCCTGTCATGCAGCCCGGGGGAACTATTTCACAGTCTTTATCCTCCTCCATTCTCACTCCCCATGAACTTCACAAGCATCTTATTCCTCATTCTCACTCCCCATCATTTTCCTCCATCTCCTCCCCACTGATTCCTCCATTCTCACCCCCCATCATGATTCCCATTCCCCTCCCCATCATGATTCCCCCATTCTCACTCCCATCATGATTCTCATTCTCACTCCCATCATGTTTTCCTCCATTCTCACTCCCCATCATGATTCCTCCATTCTCACTCCCATCATGATTCCCCCATTCTCACTCCCCATCATGATTCCTCCATTCTTCACTCCTTCATGATTCCTCATTCTACCCCCATATGTTTCCCTCCATTCTCATCCCCCATCATGATTCCTTCCATTCTCACTCCCATCTAAATTCCTCATTCTCACTCCCCATCTTGATTCCTCCATTCCACTCCCCATCATGATGAAAAAAAACAAACAAAAACCAACACAAAAATCTGTGGCCCTGGAGCAGGTAGGGGAAGACGGAGAAAAGGAAAAGTAGGGAGTGGCGAAGTTTCCGATCCCTGTGGGGGGGGAGTGGAGGCTGAGTAAAGGGGGTCGGACCAAGTGGCAGTAGTTAGATGGTTGCACGAGTTTGTCACGAGGCCTACGACTTTTGGGACCAACTGGGGTGGGCGGAAATTATTCATTTGTTTATTGTCGTGTTGTTGTCGTATATTTGCCCCTTAATGTGGCTTGTGGTGTGGTTGCAACTTTGGTGTGGTTTAGTTCGGGTTTGTTACTTTCTCTCTCTCTTCTCAAATTTCCCACTGCCGTGCATTCATCTGCGGGTTTCACGGGTGGGGGGGTTTCTTTTTTTGTATGGCTGTTATGGGCCTTTTGCCGGGTCTTTTTACCTGTGCACGTGCTTATTTCTTTTTAGTTTGGAGTTGCCACTCTGTGACGTAGCGTGGGTGTTGGCGCCATCGCTGAGGGAGGTTGCTCTTCACTCGAGCGGAAGATGTCTCTGGGGAGGCCTTGCTCCGGTCTTGGTTCTTCACCGTATCGTCGAAGGTACGTCGGTATTTTCCCAATTCCCTACAGTCGGCCTGTAGGAGAGGGACATCACTTCCTTTTTTTTCCCGATCTTCGCCTCTGTCCTCTCGACTGGACAGGGGTAGAGAGAGTCGTTTGACCCGCCTCTTCGGGGTCACCCACGGGTAGCTGGTAAGCATCAGTTTCGTGGTTTGTTTTTTTTGGGTTTTGTTTGTTGGTTACCCGGGGCTTATTATTCTCTTTTGCGCAATTTTCTTTTGTTTTCAAAATTGTAAGAGAAATATTGTTTGAGACCTTTTCTCTGGTTAATTAATCTTTAACCTGGCCATCCAAAATTTATATCCAAAATTCTTTCTCGTTTATGCATCTCGTGATGCGGTAGTCGGTTGTGGATGGGAGAGAACCTGGGGGATTCAGGTTTGGTTACTTGCTTGGTCTCGCTCGTCCGCCCCTGTCACATTCGCGGACTCTTATCCTTCGGCCACCGTCTGTTTGTGTGTGCAAGAAGAACGAGTTTTTTAATTTTGCAAAGCGTGCGTACGCATGATTTGTCGTTCGGATTGCGTGGTTGGGATTTGTGTTATTTTAAAATGTGGTTTATAAAATGTGACAATTATCCCATTGAATTATTATTTGCAAATGTGGTGGCAGTTATAAAGCGATGGTCGCTTGTTGTTTATTTCCTAAGAAAGGAAATTGTTAAACGTGAGTGAGAGAAGGGGGGAAGATAATTCATATTTGTTTTATAGCCTGTTGATTTAATGCGTCTTTTATGCTTCGTGTGAGAAGACTTTAATGAACTTTCCCTGTTTTGGTTGGTTTTGCTGTGTTACGTCAGGTCTGTGTTGAGCTGGCGTTTTTTGGTGTGTTTAGTAGACCTCCCTCGCCCATCATGCGAGTGGCTGTTAGGATTTAACAGCATGGGTCAGACTGTACTGACGGCGGGGTTCCAGTACCTTCTTCCTTCCCTCCCTTTTTTCCCTTCCCCCCAGCTACCTTTTCCCCCCTCCGGGGGGCTTCCCCCGAGCTGGACTGGTTGGTGCCACGAGCTGGTTGGGGCCACGCTCTGGTTGGGGCCACGCTTGGTTGGGACTGCGGATGGTTGGTCCCACGTGCTGGTTGAGGCCACGCTCGGGTTTGGGACCGGACTGGTTGGTGCCACGCGTGGTTGAGGCCACGCTCTGGTCGGGCCCGCGGACTGGTAGAAAACCCCGCCGGTTGACTGGCCGGCCCTGTCCCCGTCCAGGACCTCAGTAACAACGCCACGTTTCCCCCCCCCCCCCCCCGGGACGCGCTCTTCACTTCCTGCTTGTGTGTGTCGAAGGTGTCGGCTTGAAGACTCTCTTCAAGAACCGACCCGGTTCGGAGCACCTAATGCGACAGGGTGCCCCCATAGATTTGAGAGAGGCAGGGGTGTGGAGGCACTCCATGGTGTGGAAGGGATGGATGCTGGAAAGTTTATTTATAATTGTGTATATGTCTTATGTGTTGAAATGTTGGATTGTGATTGGGAAAGTCTTTTATGGTGAAATGTTTATTTATAATTGTGCATGCTGTATGTGTTTGGAATGCTTAATTGTGTGTATGTCGTGTGTTGAAATGCTTGATTGTGATTGTGCATGTTGTGTGTGGTTGGAATGCTTATTTATGACTGTATGTTGGTGTAAATAAATGGGGTGTTGTATCATAATCTTTATTGTGTGGTCTCTTGCGGGGCGTGTGAGGTCAGTCACTCCCTCACTCCCACCTAGACCGATCCTGTCGGGCAGACCTCCAGGGGTCGGTTGTGACAATTTTTGGGGGCTCGTCCGGGATGTGAAGGGCTTGACTGTCTCTTCGTTTCGGGGAGTGTACCTGTTTAGTTTTGTTGTTTTGTATATGTTTAGTCAGTTTGTCGTGTTTGTTCGTGGGTGGTTGGCTGGGTGACTCTAGTGTGAAGGGTCTTGGGTGGCTGAAGGAACATCGGTGTGACTCGGGAGTCGAGGGAGACCAGGGGGAGTCGCCCGCGACCGACCTCCTCCTTCCGCGGGTGCCTTACGAGGTACGCCCGTAAGTCTTGCCTTTCTGTTGCCGCTCAGTCTGCCATTCCTGTTTTGTAGTTAGCCAGGTTTTTTTTGTTTTTTTTCCCGGGTGGTTTTTGAGTACAGGGGGTTGTATCGGACGTTAGTGTCCTTTTTTTTTTTTTCCTCTCTCCGGATTCCGTTTGCCAGTTTGTTTGTTTTTCCGGCCAGCCCCACCGCACTGTTGCTCGTGTGTGGAGCACGGTTGGTTGCCAGAGTGGGGGCACCCGGACATAGTTTTTGTTTTTGTTTTTTTTTCGGTGACCCCACCGCACTGTTGCTCGTGCTGTGGAAGGGCGGTGTTGCCAGAGGGGAGCACCCGGGAACTTGTCCGCACACACGACACACACACATACACACATATACACACACCCTAAAATATTTTTTTTTCAAGTGGAATCGTCTTTCCCCCGTATTTGAAAACCGTAGGATATTGTTGTCATGGCGATTTCCGGTTGCTGGGGGTTTATGGCGACTCGTGGCGTCGAAAAAGAAGGGGTCTTCAGAATGTAGTCCTACTATTGTACCAGACTTCGCTACAGTGACTTCCACTTATTCCAGTGCTGTAGCCGATAGTCCAGTGAGTACTTTCACTACTTCTTCACTAGGGGATCTTTTTGCTGGGCCCCCGACTGGCGTCGGAAGCGTCAGAGTATAGTTGAAACAACTGTGGGCTTCTGTTGAGTCACAGAAACCGAAGCCCTCTCTTCTCCATGCTTCCCTCGTAAGGAGAAATGCCCGGGGGGACTTTCTATGGTAAGGTCAGGACCAAAGGGACGGGTCAGACGGGTCATCCTCCGTGTCGGGAGTGGTGAACCGCCAGGACTCACCTCCGTCTGAGTTTTGGAGCGACAGCGACGGGGGATGAGGCCCTCCGTAGGGAAGAGGTTGTCAGACGGAAGCCCTTCGTCGGGAAGAGGAAACTCGACGTAAGGAAGAGGTTTAGGCAGGAAACTTGCGTTAAGGAAGAGGCTTCTAGGCAGGAACCCCTGCGGAGGGAAGAGTTGGATAGGATGGAGGCTTGCGTAGAGAGGAGGTGCCAAGACAGGAGGATCCAGCGTGGGAAAGAGGCTGCTCAGCGTGGGGAAGAGGCTGCCAGACAGGAAGCCCTCCGTCGGGAAAGAGTTGGATCAGCGTAGAGAGGAGGCTCCCAGACAGGAGGCTCTACGAGGGAAGAGATGGAACAACTTCTTTCACGGGCTCCCGCATCTGTAATCAGGGGGTTAATCACCAGGCAGGTGATAGAGTTAGAGGCCCAAAGTAAAGCTTCCAGAGTTCAGACCCAAGTGAGGACATAGATATGTTCTTAGAGCATTTTGACAAGGTAGCTAGTTCATACCAATTGTCTGAGGAACAAAAAGGCTTGCCCCTTTTTTTCTGGATTATCTGGTGCTGAAGGGAGTGTGTGCTCACTCTAAATGAAGGGCGTCTTATGCAGACATGCAGTTGGCTTGCGTAAGCGTTTCCCCCTTTTACCCCAGAGACGTACAGGAGGAAGTTCAGGTCCATGAAAAGAATAACGACGAGCCCTTCGTGCAGTTTGGTGATAGGCTGCGCAAAACGCTAGGGTACTGGCGTCAGTTGGCTAAGTTGGGCTGGAGGATCTGTTTCCTCATTGAACAGCTCCCCAAACTCTGTGTCCCCAGAGTTGAGGATCGGATAGGCGAGAACAGCACCTCAGGATTTCGGGGCTGCGATTCATTCCGCTGAGGTGTTTGCTGAAGCTCGCAGAGCTTATGGGCATCGCCCGGGATACGGACAGGAACCCCTCCAAAAGGATTTAGTGGCAATAAGGCGCCGAAAACCCGCTAGCGAGGTGAACAAGGCGGGCAGTTCATCGGGGATTTCAGCACCCCGGTTTTGTTTTCTTTGGGGTCGTCCTGGCCAATCAGGAAAGATTGCCCCAGAGCCGCTGGTAGTCATGGGGTCTAGTCCTTTCCAGCATCCTCGCGCCTCGGCTAACGGGGGGTCCATCCAAGCTTTCAGGTGGTACGAGTGTCCAGTGTTTTTTTGTTGTTGGTTCATCCTTGGTCGACCCATCAGGGATTCGGGGAATCAACACTCTTTGTGGATTAGGATTTAGTTTCCCTAAGGCCCGGGGGGCGCCAGTTACGATTTTGTGCGGGTTGGAGGCTGGTTTTACTCCACCCGTCCTTCAGTACTCGTTTTATCTCCACCCCCCACTTCTGTGGCGAAGTATGGGCCATCGCGGTGGAGCGACCTCTGTATTCCTTATCATAGGGAATACTTCACCTTCGCAGACGGACCCCAGTCAGTCCGTGTCTAGGATCCTGCCCGTACAGGCGTGTGTGGGAGTTACCACACGCGCCAGAGTAAGAAGCAGGAACAGGAATTGGGTCCGTTCTTCAGCCGTTTTCTGACGGGTTCTTGCAAAGGCCGACCCTGCTTCATCTCGTCTTCAGGCCCGGGACTTGGATGTCCCAACGCTGCGACAATGGTTTGATGTCCCCCTCAGTTGCCCAACACGCCAAGGTGGGCTTCAAGCTCCACAAGGGGATTCTCTTTAGGGTTTTCATCGGGCAGATCGTGTGGCCAAGCAGCTAGTCGTTCCCAAAGCTTGAGGGAATCTTTCTCGGCAGGCCCATGATTCACCCATGGAGGTCATATGGGCTCAAAGCGGACTCTCGAGCGAGTAGACAGGACTTCTTCTGGCCAGGGATGAACTCACAGGTTAGGCAGTACTGCCGCAGTTGCGATGTTGCCAAAGGACAACGCCTAAGGGTCGCTTGAAGCGTGTTCCCCTAGGGTCAGTGCCACGGGTTGGGGGCCATTCAGCAAGGTTGGGGTCGACCTGGTGGGACCCCTTAATCCACCTCCCAAACGCGGTTCACGCTACATTTCGGTAGCGGTAGACTATGCGACTCGATGCCCCGAGGCTGCCCCCCCTTAGGATACGATTCCCTACTATTGTGAAGCTCTCCGGCAGATTTGGACGCGCACTGGCGGGGCCAAGAAGAAATACGGCCGGAAGTTTGTACTGGAGAGCGTATCATCCTCTCCAGTGCCTGGACCAGATCCGGCAGGGCAAATCGTTTGACTCTTGGGTTAGGCAGTGGAACTGCAGAGGGCATGGTTCACTTTCCGTCATATCAAGGGTTCCTGTAATACGGATGTGACTATCTTAGCCGAGCTCCGTAGTCAGCCACATTGGAAAATCAGTCAGAGGGACACTTTCCTCAACCAGGGTTCTATCCCTTTTGGTCTCTGTATCAGGTGTAGTGACGTTTTCACTTCAGGTGATGTTAACGGTAGTGAATCACCCAAAGGTTCGGATTGTTACTTTCATGGTTGGAAGGTTTGCTTTGTTGTTTGATAAATGTAGTATTATGTATTCCTGTGTGATTCTATCGTAGAATGTTTGTATTGGATTTTTCGTACTTGTCGATACAGAGAGTTGGGTTCGGTCCATTGTTGTGAATTTGCACATGCGTCAAGGTTCAAAGGAGCACTGTATTCAGAGAAACAGATGCTTTTAGAAGGGGGGTTTTTTCACGAGTTTGTCACGAGGCCTCGACGTTTTGACCAACTGGGGTGCGGAATTATTCATTGTTTATTGTCGTCGTTGTTGTCGTATATCTGTCCCTTAAAGTGGCTTGTGGTTTTGGTTGCACCTTTGGTGTGGTTTAGTTCAGGTTAGGTTTTTCTTTCTCTCTCTTTTCTCTCTCTAATTCCACTGCCCGTGCATTCATCCTGAGGTTCACGGGTGGTGGGTATCTTTTTCTTGTACTGGGGTGTCTATGGCCTCTCGCCTGTCTTTTTACTGTCGCACGTGCTTCAAATTTTTTTTAGTTTGGAGTATGCTCACTCTGTGACGTAGGTGGATGTTGGCCGCCATCGCTGAGGGGGGTTAGCTCTTCACTCGAGCGGAAGATGTCTTGGGAGCGCCTGCTCCCGGGCTTGGTTCTTCACCGTATCGTCGAAGGTACAGTCGGTATCTTTCAATTCCTACAGTCGGGGCCCGTAGGAGAGGGACATCACTTCTTCTTTTTCCGATCTTCGCTCTTCCTCTCGAACTGGACAGAGGGTAAAAGAGAGTCGTTTGACCCGCTCTTCGGGGTCACCCACGGGTAGCTGGTAAGCATCAGTTTGTGTTTGTTTGTTTGGTTTGTTGTTGTTAGCGGCTTATTATTCTCTTTTGCGCAATTTTCTTTTTTTTTCAAAATTGTAAGAGAAATATTGTTTGAGACTTTTCTTGGTTAATTCAATCTTTTTAACTGGCCATCCTAAATTTTATCCAAAATTCTTTCTCCTGTTTATGCATTTTCCCTGATGCGGTAGTCGGTGTGGATGGGAGGAACTGGTGATTCAGGGTTGGTACTTGCTTGGTCTCGCTCGTCCCCCTGTCACATTCGCCGGACTCTTATCCTTCGGCCCCCGTCTGTTTGTGTGTGCAAGAAGAAACGAGTTTTATTTTGCGAGCGTGCGTACGCATGATTTGTCGTTCGGATGCGTGGTTGGAGATTTGTGTTATTTTAAAATGTGGCTATAAAATGTGACAATTATGCCATTGAATTATTATTTGCAAATGTGGTGGCAGTTATAAAGCGATGGTCGCTGTGTTGGTTTATTTCCTAAGAAAGGAAATGTTAAACTGTGAGTGAGAGAAGGGGTGAAGATAATTCATATTTGTTTTATAGCCTGTTGATTTTAATGCAGTCTTTTACCTGCTTCGTTTTGAGAAGACTTAATGAACATTCCTGGTTTGGTTGGTGTGCTGGTGTTTCGCTCAGGTCTGTGTTGACTGGCGTTGTTGGTGTGTTTAGTAAAACCTCCCCTCGCCCATCATGCGAGTGGCTGTTAGGATTTAACAGCATGGGTCAGACTGTACTGACGGCGGGGTTCGTACCCTTCTTCTTCCTCCCTTTCTTCTCTCCTCCCAGTACCTTTTCCCCCTCCGGGGGCTTCACCCGGAGCCTGGACTGGTTGGTGCCCCGAGTGGTTGGGGCCACGCTTGGTTGGGGCCCGCTCTGGTTGGGATGCGGACTGGTTGGTGCCACGTGCTGGTTGAGGCCCCGCTCTGGTTGGGACCGCGGACTGGTTGGTGCCCCCGCGCTGGTTGAGGCCACGCTCTGGCGGGACCGGCGGAGGAAGAAAAGCCGCCGGCTTGAATGGCCGGCCTGATCCCCGTCCAGGACCTCCAGTAACAACGCCACGTTTCCCCCCCCCCCCCCCCCCCCCCCCCCCCCCCCCCCCCCCCCCCCCCCCCCCCCCCCCCCGGGACGCGCTCTTCATCCTGCTTGTTGTGTCGAAGGGTCGGCTTGAACGCCTCTTCAAGACCGACCCGTTCGGACACTAGTGCGACAGGTGCCCCAGTAGACTTGAGAGAGCAGGGGTGTGGAGGCACTCATGGGTGGAAAGGATGGGTGTGGAAATGTTTATTTATAATTGTTATATGTCATATGTGTTGAAAGTTGTGATTGTGATTGGGTAGTGTATGGTGGAAATGTTTATTTATAATTGTGCATGCGTATGTGTTGGAATGTAATTGTGTGTATGTCGTGTGTTGGGAAAAGCTTTATTGTGATTGTGATGTTTTGTGTGGGTTTGGAATGCTTATTTATGACTGTATGTTGGTGTGAATAAATGGGGTGTTGTATCGTAATCTTTATTGTGTGGTCTCTTGCGGGGCCGTGTGAGGTCAGTCACTCCTTCACTCCCACCTAACCGATCCCGTCAGGGCAGACCTCCAGGGGTCGGTTTTTTTGACAAAGGTGACACATCTGCGTAATAACAAATTTGGTCATACCGAAGTCCCCCGTCGATCCCCCCCCCCCCCCCCCCCTTCCCAACTGCATTTTTCTTTCGTTTTTCTTTCTTCTCTCCTTTTCCCCTTCCCCCTTAGTGTTGAGCGCTGAAGAATCCTCCCCCTCTCCTCCCCCTTTCTGCTGTCGATCCACTTTTTATTCCCTCGGAACTTTTGCGATGCTTATCCTCGCTTGACGTCTGTTTCAAGGATGCCCAGTGCGCTGTTGTCTGTAACGTCTTACTTTCGTCACAGCAAGAGCAGGCAACCCCTATCCCCCCTCCCCAGCCCACCCTCCCCCCCCTCCCGTCATCTTTCCCCCCTACTCCAGGAAAAAGAGTGTTTTGGAATACGGGCTCAATAGGATATGGCGTTTATTTCAGAGAAGTGTGTATCTTAGTGTCTCTGTTCATCGATTTTTATTTGTATTTCATGTGTTGTTTTGTTTGTTGAAAGACACCACGTCTTCTTGCTTTGAAGGGCTTTTCTCCTTGCGTCTGGGGTATTTCTTGTCCCCTCAAACGCTTTATTTTTTCTGTCCCAGTCTTTGCCTGCCTCTCCACCCCCTCCACCCTCCACCATGCACCACACCTACATGTAGTCTT
>JAFLJL010000207.1:5000-7500 GCA_018398815.1 Conus ventricosus | reverse complement strand
CGACACCGGCAATCCACAGCCCCGACACGGCAATCCACAGCCCCGACACCGGCAATCCACGGCCCCGACACCGGCAATCCACAGGGAGCGGTCAATGTCAGGACATCAAGAGGCAGCCCACCGGAGGAGACACTGCACTGCCGCCGAGTCACTTAATAGATCATCAACAAGATCATTGACGACATGCGTACTAATGTTTGGTATAAAAATAAACAAAGGAATCAATCAATTAATCAATCAATCAATCAATCAATCAATCAATCAATCAATCAATCAATCAATCAATCAATCATTTGTCTCTGTCTGTCCGCCTGTCCGTCTGTCAGTCTGCCTGCCTGTCTGCCTGTCTCCACAACTGTCTATCTCTCTGTCTGTCTGTCTGTCTCTCACTCCCTCTCTCTCTCTCTCGCTCTCTCTCTCTCTCTCTCTCTCTCTCTATCTTCCTGCCTTCCTCCCTCCCTCTCTCTCTTCCTGCCTGCCTGCCTCCCTCCCTCCCTTTTCCCTCCCTCCCTCTCCTTCCCTCCCTCTCTCCCTCCCTCCCCCTGTCTATCTGTCACGAGTGTCTTCCCTCGCTCTTTAACATGTAATTGCGTTCTACAGTTGCTGGTCTTCTATGGACACAGCAGTTGTCCCCCTTGGCTCTGATGTAGTACTGTCACCCAACACATGGAGAACATCACTGGGTGCCTTTCTCTGTCAGACGTCTCTCAATTCAAAGGAGAGAGAGAGGGGGGGAAGAGAGGGCGACAGAGAGGGGGGAGACAGAGGAGGGGAGAGAGAGGGGGGAGAGAGAGGGAGAGAGAGGGAAGGAGGAAGAGAGAAAGGAGAGGGAGAGGGAAGAGAGAGAGAGAAGGGGGAGGGAGAGACGGGAGAGATGGAGAGAGAGAGGGGTGGGAAAGAGAGAAAGGGGGAAGGAGAAAGTGGGAGGACAGAGAGGGGGAAGGGAGAGAGAGAGGGAGGGAGGGAGAGAGAAGAGGGAGAGAAGAGAGAGAGGGAGGAGAGAGAGGGGGAGGAGAGGGAGAGAGAGATGGAGTGATGAAGAGAGAGAGGAAAGAGAGAGGGGGAAGAGAGAGAGAGAGGGAGTGAGAGAGGGAGAGAAAGGGAGAGAGAGAGGAGGTGGGAGAGAGAGATTGGGGAGGAGAGAGAGAGGAGAGAGGGAGCAGAGATAGAGAGGGAGAGAGAGAGGGAGGGAGGGAGAGAGAGAGAGGAGGAGAGAAGAGAGAGAGAGAGAGGGAGAGGGGGAGGGAGGGAGAGAGAGAGAGGAGGGAGAGAGAGGAGAGAAGGGGAGAGACAGAAGAGAGAGAGGGGAGAGAGAGAGAAAGAGAGAGAGAGAGAGAGAGAGAGAGACAGACAGACAGACAGACAGATAGACAGACAGACAGACAGACAGAGACAGACAGAGGGAGAGGACCGTGACGTGGTTTTATCGGTGTAATAATGCCTAGACGGGGTTGAAGCAAGGTTCAGAAGCTACAAGGAAATGGGGAGAGAAGAGGAGGTGAGGGGGGCGGGGTGTGTTAAAGAGAGTGAAGATGCCTATCATTCCATAATATATATCAACCACACGACGAGGCTGTTGGTAGCAAAGTGAACTGATCATGGCAAAGATGTAGACATTATTTCCTTTCTGACAACATGTAGCATGTTGGGTTGAAAGATGGAGCATGTTATGCATAACACAGCTGAATCTTACATTAAGTGGTTTTATTGTTGTTGTTGTTGTTGTTGTTGTTGTTGTTGTTGTTGTCTTTGTACCCTGGCTAAAAGACTCCAGGGATCATCCGTTTTTGATTACCCCGCCACATGGGCAGCCACACTCCGACTTCGGGGGATTTTGGAGACTGATAATGTAATGCTAGGAGCTTGTCACAACTGAAGACAATCCTCGCATAACTATGCAGAGCATAACAACATGTTGATGTAGCCTTGGTGTTCTAGCCTATGTCAATTGACCTGACAGCCTTAAACCAAGGCGGGATTTGCTTGTACCTCCCTCCCCACCATCCTGTCTGTACCTCCCTCCCCACCATTCTGTCTGTCTGTACCTCCCTCCCCACCATCCTGTCTGTAACTCCCTCCCCACCATCCTGTCTGTACCTCCCTCCCACCATCCTGTCTGTCTGTACCTCCTCCCCACCATCCTGTCTGTAACTCCCTCCCCACCATCCTGTCTGTCTGTACCTCCCTCCCCACCATCCTGTCTGTAACTCCCTCCCCACCATCCTGTCTGTACCTCCCTCCCCACCATCCTGTCTGTCTGTACCTCCTCCCCACCATCCTGTCTGTCTGTACCTCCCTCCCCACCATCCTGTCTGTACCTCCCTCCCCACCATCCTGTCTGTAACTCCCTCCCCACCAGCCTGTCTGTACCTCCTCCCCACCATCCTGTCTGTCTGTACCTCCCTCCCCACTATCCTGTCTGTCTGTACCTCCCTCCCCACCATCCTGTCTGTCTGTACCTCCTCCCCACCATTCTGTCTGTAACTCCCTCCCCACCATC
>JAFLJL010000206.1:7500-27461 GCA_018398815.1 Conus ventricosus | reverse complement strand
AGAGAAGACAGAGAGCCTGGCTCACAGAGATATGGGACACATCTTCGAGGAGACACCAGGCTAACAGAGACATGGGACACATCATCAGAAGAGACACCTGGCTCACAGAGCATGGGACACCATCATCAAGAGACACCAGGCTCACAGAGACATGGGGCACATCAATCAGAGAGACCACAGGCTCACAGTGACATGGGGACACATCATCAGAGAGACAGAGACTGGGACAATCACCAGAGTGGACGGAGAGCAGGGCTGACAGAGGACATGGGACAAATCATCAGAGAGACAGAGAACCAGGCTCAAAGAGACATGGGACACCGTCGATCAGAGAGACAGAGAGCAGGCTGCAAGACATGGGACACATCTTCAGAGAGACACCAGGCTCACAGAACATGGGGGCAAATTCCTCAAGGTGACAGAGAGCCAGGCTAACAGAGAATGGGGGGACACATCATCAGAGGAGACACAAGGCTCACAGAGACATGGGACAACATCATCAGAAGAGGACAGAGAGCCAGGCTAACATAGACATCGGACAAATCAATCTGAGAGACACCAGGATCACAAAGACATGGGACACATCTTCAGAGAGACAGCTCAAGAGGACATGTGGGGACACATCATCAGAGAGACACCAGGCTCACAACGACATGGGACACTCATCAGAGAGGACAGAGAGCTAGGCTGACAGAGTACATGGGACACATCTTCAGAGAGGACACCAGGCTCACAAAGGACATGGGGACACATCATCGAGAGACAGAGACATGGGGCCCACATCATCAGAGAGACACCAGGCTCACAGAGACATGGGAACATATCAGGAGAGAAGAGAGCAGGCTCCAGAGACATGGGAAATATCATCAGAGAGACACCAAGCTCACAGACACATGGGACATCATCAGAGGGGACAGAGAGCCAGGCTCACAAAGACATGGGACACATCTCAGGAGAAAAACCATGCTCACAGAGCCATGGGGACACATATTTTCCCCCATCCCAGAGAGACAGAGAGCCAGGCTCACAAAGACATAGTGCGCATCATCAGAGGAGAAAACCAGGCTCACAGAGGGACTTGGGACACCTCATAGAGAGGACAGAGAGCCAGGCTTCACAGAGACATGGGGCACATCCATCAGAGAGACACCAGGGCTCACAGAAGACTTGGGACACATCATCAGAGAAAGACATAGGGCCAGGCCACACAGAGACATGGGGGCACACATCAGAGAGACACCAGGACTCACATAGACATGGGACACATCATCACAGAGACACCAGTCTCACATAGACATGGGACACATCATCAGAGAGACACCAGGCTCACAGAGACATCGGGACACATCATAGAGAGACACCAGCTCACAGAGACCATGGGACACATCAACAGAGTGACACCAGGCCACAAAGACATGGGACACATCATCAGAGAGAAACCAGCTCACTGAGACATGGGACACATCATCAGAAGACAGAGAGCCAAGGCTCACTGAGACATCAGACACATCATCAGAGAGACACCAGGCTCACAGAGAACATGGGAACATCATCAGAGAGACAACCAGGGCTCACAGGGGGAGGACTGGGACACATCATCAAGGAGGACAGCGAGCCAGGCTCACAAACACATGGGACACATCATCAGTGAGACACCAGGCCCACAAAGGACATTGGGACACAATAATCCGAGAGAAAGAGAGCAAGGCCACAGAGATATGGGACACATCATCAGAGTGAACAGAGTCATGGGGCACATCATCAGAGAGACACCAGGCCTGCTCACAAAGGGACATGGACACATCATCAGAGGGACACCAGGCTCACAGCGACATGGGACCACTATCAGAGGACACCAGGCTCAATAAGACATGGACACATACATCAGAGACGTCACCAGTCTCACAGGGACATGGGGACACATATCAAGAGAGGACACAGTCTCCAGAGACATGCGGGGGACACATCATCAGAGAGTCAAGAGAGCCAGGCTCACAAAGGACATGGGACACATCCATCAGAGCGGCACAGGTCCAAAGACATGGACACATCATCAGAGAGACAAAGGGCCAGGCCTCACAGAGACATGGACCAACATCATCAGAGAGACACTAGAGGCTCACAGAGGACATGGAAACATCATCAGAGAGACCAGAGAGCAGGTTTCACAGGACATGGGAACATCATCAGAGAGGACAACCAGGCGTCCGGAGACCATGGACACATCATCAGAGAGACAGGAGCCAGGCTCACAGAGACATGGGAATACTTCATCAGAGAGACACCAGGAACAACAACGTCAAGGACACATCCATCAGAGGACAGGTGAGCCAGGCTCACAGAGAATGCGACGTCATCAGAAGACAGAGAGAGGGCTAACAGAGACATGGGCACACATCATCAGAGACACAGAGAGCCAGCTCATAGAGACATGGGATACGTCATCAAGAGACAGAGAGCCAGGCTGACGAGACATGGGACACTCCATCAGAGAGACAACAGGGCTCACAGAGACATGGGACAATCATCAGAGAGGACAACCAGGCTACGAAGAAATGGGACACATCATCAGAGAGACAGAGAGCCAGGCTGACAGAGAATGGGGACCCATCATCGAGAGACACCAGTCACAGACACATGGGACAACATCCTCAAGGAGACCGAGGCCAGGCTAACAGAGGACATGGACACATCATATGAGAGACCCAGGCTCCACAGAAGAACCATGGACATCATATGAGAGACAGAGAGCCAGGCTGACAAGACATCGGACAAATCATCTGAGAGACACCAAGGCTCACAAAGAAATGGGGGACACATCATCAGAGAGACAGGCTCACAGAGACTTGGGACACAATCATCAGAGAGACACCAGGCTCACAAGACATGGGACAAATCTCAGAGAGACAGAAGGCTGGCTGACAGAGACTTGGACACATCATCAGAGAGACACCTGGCTCACAAAGACTTGGGACACAATCATCGAGGAACAGAGACATGGGGCACATTCATCAGGAGACACCAGGCTCACAGATACATGGGATCACATCATCAGAGAGACAGAGAGCCAGGCTCACAGGACATGGAAATATCATCAGAGACAACCAGGCTCACTGACACATTGGACACATCATCAGAGAGGGCAGAGAGCCAGGCTCCACAAGACATGGGACAATCATCAGAGAGAAACCATGCTCACAGAGCCATGGGACACATCATCAGAGAGACATGGAGAGCCAGAGCCTCACCAAAGGACATAGTGCGCATCATCAGAGAGGACACCAGGCTCACAGAGACATGGGAACATCATTCAGAGTGACAGAGAGCCAGGCTTCACAGAGACATGGGGCACATCATCAGAGAGACAACAGGCTCACAGAGACATGGGACAAATTCATAGAGAAGTCATAGGGCAGGCACACAGAGACATGTGGCACATCATCAGAGAACACCAGGACTCACATAGACATGGGAAGGGTGAGACACATCAATCACGAAGACACCAGTCTAACATAGACATGGGACACATCATCAGAGAGACACAGCTCACAGAGACATGGGACACATCATCAGAGAGACACCAGGCTCACAGAGACCATGGGACACATTCATCAGAGAGACACAGGCTCACAAAACATGGGAGAAATCAACAGAGAGACACCAGCTCACGAGACATGGGACACATCATCAGGAGAGACAGAGAGTCCAGCTCACAGAGACATCAGACACATCATCAGAGAGACACAGGCTCACAGAGACATGGGACAACATATCAGAGAGGAACCAGCTCACAGAGACTTGGGACACATCATCAAGAGAGACAGCGAGCCAGCGCTCACAAACACATGGGAAACATTCATCAGAGAGACCACCAGGCTCACAAAAGACATGGGACACAATATCAGAGAGAAAGGAGCAGGCTCACAGAGATAGGGTCACTATCATCAGAGAGACAGAGACCATGGGGCACCATTCATCAGAGAGACACCAGGCTCACAAAGACATGGGACACATATCAGAGGGACACCAGGCTCACAGCGACATGGGGACACATCCATCAGAGAGGACACAGGCCAAAAAAGACATGGGTCACATCATCAGAGAGTCACCAGTCTCACAGGGGACATGGGACACTTCATCAGAGAGACACCAGGCTCCCAGAGGACATGGGAACATCATCAGAGAGACAGAGAGCAGGCTCACAAAGACATGGGACAACCATCATCAGAGCGACACCAGCTCACAAAGACTGGGACACATCATCAGAGAGACAAAGGGCCAGGCTTCACAGAGACATGGGACACATCTCAGAGAGACACTAGGCTCTCAGAGGACATTGGACACATCATCTCAAGAGAGACAGAGGCAGTTTCACCAGAGACATGGGACACATCATTCAGAGTGACACCAGGCTCCGGAGACATGGGACACATCATCAGAGAGACAGAGAGCAAGGCTCACAGGAGACATGGGATACATCATCAGAGAGACACCAGGCTCACAACGACATGGGACACATCATTCGAGAGACAGAGAGCCAAGGTCACAGAGCAATGCGAAACGTATCAGAGAGGACAGAGAAGCAGGCTAACAGAGACATGGGACACTTCATCAGAGAACAGAGAGCCAGGCTCACAGGAGACATGGGATACGTATCAGAGAGACAGAGAGCCAGGGCTGACAAGAGACATGGGACATCATCAGTGAGACTCCAGGCTCACAGAGGACATGGGCCCTCTTCCGCGGACCCCCCCAGGCTCACAGAGAAATGGGAAATCATCTGAGAGACAGGAGAGCCAGGCTGACAGAGACATGGGACACTTCATCAGGAGAGACACCAGGCTGACAGAGACATGGGACACATCATCAGAGAGACACCAGTCTCAAAGAGACATGGGACACATCATCAGAGAGACACTGGCTCACAGAGACATTGGGACACTCATCAGAGGAGGAAGAGAGCAGGCTTCACAAAAGAAATGGGACACATCATTCAGAGAGAAACCGGCTTATTGAAGAGGCACCCAGTTATCCTTTGTTGGATTCCTCCATCACTGTTCCTTTTATTATATACGATTAAAGTAGGTTAGGGGCAGCTAAATGTGAGAGCAAAACATATCTCTGGTTCTGAATATCTTAAACTAGCCTTATCGGTACTGAGCAGTGCCAACCTAGTTAAAACAATATTTTTGAAAAATTTTCAAAGATAGATTGATAGAAACAGACAATTAAAATCAGTTTGATACTTTTGATATTAAAATCATTCAACATAACTTTAGTTTAAATACAAATATACTTTCGTTGATGTATAGGTGGAAACTTGATGCTTTTAAAACAAAATATGTTAAAAACATAGTGTGTTTATGCAAAAAGAAATAACACGTGAACATATTGTTACATGTCAAGACATGAAAAAATTAATTCCAGTGTTGAGACAAAATAGTGCACAGGCCATCTTTGAGTCACCAGCTCTAACACATGAGTTTTTTGTATGCTTAGAGCGCACTCCATTGGGGAAGTATTTATAGGTTCCTTTTTTGTTGTATGTTGGGCGGGCATAAGTGTGGGAGGGAAGATGGAATAATGTACAAAGCTTAAAAGTGACAAAGACGGAGAAAAGTTACGTTCTGTGCCTTGATGGTTGTTAAATTGATTAGTTTTGTTAATTGTTTTTTTCTTTTCCTTTGAAATTTTTGTTGTTGTTGACAAATTAAGTGCTTTGTAATTTAAGTGCTTTGTAATTACCATTATTATTCATATAAGCACACATATGTACACACACACACTCAAACACACTCGCATATGTATACACACACCGCACACGCACATGCACTCATACATGTGCGTGCACAAGCATAAGCAACACACGTAAGAACTTGTAAATACTTTTATTCCAGTTTTTGTTGCAAAATAACTCACACATTATATACAATTCACCAGCTTTAACCTAAGATTTTTTTGTAAGTTCAGATATCAGTCTGTTACGGATGGTGTGCGGTGCGTGTTTTGTTATCTGACTCTCACCCTCAAAAGTTTGGATGCGTGTACGACTTTTCCCCTACACACACCCACACCATACGAACATAGATAGCCAGGCAACACACGTGTTATATTTTCTTCTTTTTATATGCTGCCTGAACCATCAATATGAATCGTTACCAAATCAATACATGCCATTACATAGAATACAGATCAATGCACGTCAATTAAGACATCAATACATAAGACACTTCAATCATCATATATCAGCGTATCATACTACGTATCTTGATATAACTCACAGATCTCGCCGGCGCCGTCCACAGTATCTCACATATACAATCAACGCATTCAGTTCCACAGTACCACTCCACAGTCTACAGCATTAAAATAAGACGAAGATGGATAACCAAGGTCCCCACACGGTAAACACAGCCGTTCACAAAACACAAGCGATGAAGAAGAAACAGGGTCTCAACACAGCAAGCACAATATATTACGTCGAACTATCAGAAGAAGAACCGCAAATTCACAAGGCACAGTAACCATAGCAGAAGAACCGCGATTCACAAAGCACAGCAATCCACAGGAGAAGAACCGCAGTTTCATAAAGCCCCGCAATCCCCCAGAAAAAAAACCCCGCAGATTTATAAAAACATAAAACCATATGAACCCCCGGGAAAACACAATTTCACCAAATCCCTAGAACAAAATAAACTTCGGTTCGACGCCCGTTGATCTAAAAAAATATTAACTTTCCGTGTATTTAAACTACATGTTCACATCAATAAAATAGCCCACCGAACAAACGGGGTAAAAATTGGACACATATTAAATATTCTTACGGATTTTTTAAAGTCACTCTCGCGACACAGCTTCACAACAATTTTAAACAAATACATTTCCGCTTCAAATTCCCGCTGGTACCGTCACAAAACACCACAAACAGTGAACACGAGCACACTGACCACTGGGTCGCCTCTCCACATGTAACACTACGGAGAAAAAACGATGATTAAACAAAAAAAATGGGCGGGGACACCAAACCCTCACCTTTATTTTTTCCCTTTTCTTTCAAATAAATATTTTTTCGCCCTTGGTTATCTATGCATTTTAGTTGACGCATAATTTACGTTACGTCACAAATTTCCCCCTCCTCAAGAAAAAAAAAATGCCCCAATTGTTTTTTGAAAAAGAAGAAAAAAAAACAGCAAAATCACAACCTACAAATTACATTCACTCGAGGGAAAAACAAAAAGCGCTAGGGAAGCAGTTGGGGAGTCCTTCCCAGGGACTCTCAACAACAGAATAACACAAGTTGTCGTCCCAACGAACTCTAAACCCCTTTTTACATGTTAGCTCTTTTGCTTACCTCACGAAACCCTCTCCATCCCACACGAGTAAGAGGGCGGTTGGGCAGGGGCTCACCCCCCCCGGTGGAAATGCACTACGATGTCACTGACCATTTGGGTCATTCCATACCCAACTGGGTAGAGCCCACACATGTCTACTGACCCACGGTCAGCCTCTCCATACCCCCACGGGTAGAGACAATGGAAAAAACTTTCCCGCTCAATAGTGCGTACGCCTTCTCCGATTAGAAATTTTCGACTAACGAATACGACGGGAGAAGAACAAACATTCCCCTGCAGCGATACAGCCCCCCAAAATCAACGAACTGCTCATTTCCTGAACAAAAAGTTTTAAACCCATCTAAGTAACAACCACAGTGCAGAAACAAGATTCCCTGAATCTCCTGAAAGTTCGCACCCCCAGGAGTGAACGACACGTACATTTTTTTCCGACAACAAACTGGAGATGCATCGACTATTCGAGGGCTCAATGATTCCAAGATCCAACATGATACCAATCTCTCTCTCAAAAACCTCTTTCCAAAAAAGGGGGTATTAACCTTTTTTCAACAGGACTTGTTGTAAAGGGGATTTAATAGTACATCCCCTGAGAAAGAACCTGGTTTGGGGTAAAAATGTCCTGAAAATCATCAAAGATTACACGAAACCCCCCGGTACTTTGTCAACAAATCAATCAACTGACAGAATAACTTTTTCATCTGGCTAAAAAGACGCCATGGGAAAAGAAAAGTGGGTGGGTAAAGCGTATCACAGTCCTGGAACCCCAACTGAAACCACAAACTTCACGAACAACAAACAACCCCGGAGAGGCCCACAAAAGCCCAACTCCGGAGAGACTAAAGAGAAACCTGTTCCGCCACAACCCAAAGGGACATCTCTAACCCAGGCACGAAGTACCTTGTGAAAAACGACGTAGGTAAAACATCAGAAGTAGACAAGCAACACATCAGAAGACTTTAAACTGAAAGGGGGAATTTAAAGACTCACCCTTCTGCTTCGGAACAAGATAGAACGGAAATGTTAGATCTTTGGGGACTGACACAAAGGCTTTTTGCCACAACATGCTTAGTTCTAGCCCTGTAACGGCGGCAAAAGGGAAAAAGGTTCCCAGTACATCACTAACCAAGCTCAGAGAAACCCAGGCACTTTAACCCACAATGAGATCTGCGACGGACTATCCAAAACCAACAAGTCAAATCGCCCACAAAAAAAGGGACAAACTGACTAAAACTGTACCCAGTGGAAAACTCATCCACACGCCCACCAAAAGAAACACACTTCACTGTGGTTCTAAACTGCGGGCCAAAAAAACCCTTTTGCAAACGCCAAAAAGGGGTCACCAGTATCAGCAGAACAAAACCAAAGTGCATTCACAGAACCAGACACCAAACAAATTTGCCGGGAACTCACCAGCAGCTAGACAAAAAAAGGATATAAAAACAAGAACAAAAATGGACTTTGCGTCCTGAGTTCTCGATAAAAGTAGAGTTGCCAACCCCAAAAGGGACACGGCTGGGTGGCAAAGGTGCAAATTCTAAAAGGGTTTCTACCTGACTTCCATGGACCCCTAGCAGCAACATGTCCTGTTTTTTCCCAAAAAAACACACAACACTTGTAAACTGATCAAAAAGCACCTTCTGTGGAACTCTTTCTGCCAGGGGTAAAGGGGCGCCACGACCACGAAAAGGGCTACCGCCAAAAGTTATTTCCACAAACCAGCTGAGTAACCAAAAACTTATGACCAAAAAAGCTACCCCCAAAAGTTACTCCACGTCCCGAAAACCCATAGTAGGGGCCACTTTTTTAAAAGAGAGTATCTGTTTCCTTGTCAACTGACCACGTATGGAGTTCTATCAGACTGACCGGGATAGGGGTTTCATCAAATTGACCGGAGTTTTGTATCCAACAAAACAAAAATGTTTACATCAGCTTTCCCTAGAAAGCACCTTAGTTGGGATGAGCACGTCTTATACTCTGCAGACTTGATCTTTTCATCAAAAGTTTTCACATCTCTTTCCCCAAAAAAGTAGCCAGGTCCTTGAGACACCCTAAAAAAACTGCTCACGAAAGAAAAGATCCACCAGATCTTAAAAAAAGATTTTATCATTTTTGAAAAAGAACCCAGGGGTCAAACAAACGCCAAGTTCAACTGCAAAGGTTCGAAAGGGTTCCCTTGAGTTTGGTTTAGCCCACGGAAAGCTTACAAAAACCCATCTGGAGTACATTGAAATTTTTTCGCAAGCCTCTTTAAAAAGCTCGAAAGACACAACTTTATTTTCAGCGAGACTGGATAGAGATTAAGCAGAACCCTCAAGAGTGCAGACGGGTATTTTCCCCACAAACCTCAGACCACCCCAAGAACGAGCAGGGTTTCAAAACGAAACAAGAACTGTCTAATCATCATTTTCCTTAAAAGGGGCAACTTAGGAAAGGTTGGGCGAGGGTTTTAAACCTTGGAAAACCCAAACCCCTGACTCTCACTCCCCGTCCTGAGACCGCACTTGCTGAGAAGTAACTTAAAGCTGTACTTTTCGTTCCTCTTCAGCTCAATTCTTTTTTTTTCCCCCTGCCTCTTTTTTTTTCCTTTGTATCCTTTTAGTTTCCCTTTTGTATCTGATCTCTCTCTTTTATTTCCTCTTGTACTGCCTTTTTGTTATTCTTTTTCCCTGTACTTTTTCATTTTGTTTTTTTTTCCTCTTTTTTCCAATTTTGAGCAATGATTTATCCAATAGGCCCCAACAGTTTCCCCTCCAGACCACATACCTTACCCGTTGTAAATTTTGAAAAAACTTTGTCCTCGTCCCAAGGACAAACGGGACTTTCTTCCTTACCCTTCGTCCCATCATAAAATATGAAAAAATGTCCTGTAAAACCCCCGCACAACACAATGGAAAAACAAAAAATTGCTATCAAAAGCAAAAACAATTTTTTAAACCCCTGTCTATTAAAATATATTAAATTTTCCCAAAGAGGTTTTTTTTTTTCAAACAAACATTAACGACAATCACTTTAAAAAGACAAAAATATTTCAAACCCAACCCAACAAAAGATAGGATAACAACAAAACGGGTTTTTGGGGTATGGGGAAAGAAAAAACAATCGTAACATCCCAAATTTTCAGCAACAAGATAAATCAAGCAATGATATGAGAGTAATAACAATATAATCAATGTATTTTTTGTTATTTTTTTCCAACAAGCATTCAAAATGAAAAAACTAATAATATATTATTTTTTTTTTTAAAAACTTTTTCGGGGACCCTCACACACTATCATTAAGAGAAAAAAAACCCAAAGAATCTGAGAAGCAACACAATCCCCAAGTAAAGATGGAAACAAAATAATCAAGAATGACTGAAGATAAAAAAATTAAAAGCCCAAAAAGGAAAAGAAAAATAGGAACTACCCCTCATTTCCCCTGAAACTATACGAAGGGATACCCCTTTACACTGGAGCGGGAAAAAAGTGACAAGACAGTAAAAACAAAAAAACAACACAAAAAATTGTTAAAAAGGAAAGCGGAACTGACCTATCACTTTTAAGGGGCAATTATAGGGGTACAAAAAAATCCTACCCTAAGGTTTTTTAAAATTCAATAGAAAAAAATTTTAACTAGGGGGTCACCAGATTTTAGGATGGTGGGGGTGCGTGTTTTGTACTGCTCTCACTCTCAAATTTTGATGCGTTTTTACCGGGACTTTTCCCCACCCCAACCCACACCATACGAACTGAAGCCAGGCAACACACGTTTATATTTTCTTTTTTATGCGCCCTAACCATCAATATAATCTTTTTCCAAATAAATACGCCTTTACATAAAACAGATCAATGCACGTCAAAAGACATCAATACATAAACATTCAATATCATATACGCGTATCATTTAGTACTTGATAAAACCCCAAAAGATCTCCCCGGGCCCGCCGCCCACAGTATTCAATATACAATCAACGCATTCATTCCACGTACCCACTCCACATTACACTTTAAAAATAAGACAAGATGGATAACCAAGGTCCCCCCGGTAAACACAGCCGTTCAAAAAACACAAGCGATAAGAAGAAACAGGGCCCCACACAGCAAGCACAATATATTACGTCGAACTATCAGAAGAAGAACCGCAAATTCAAAAGGCACAGAACCATAGCAGAAGAACCGCAGATTCACAAAGCCGCAATCCACAGAAAAACCGCAGATTCATAAACACAGCAATCCGCCAGAAAAAGAACCGCAGATTTAAAAAGCACAGAAACCAATAAATCCCCGGAAAACAATTTTCCCCAAAAGCCCCCATAAAACAATAAACTTCGGTTCGACGCACCGTTACAAAACAAAAATTAATTCCGTGTATTTAATACGGGTTTTCACATCAATAAATATAGCCCCCCGACACACATGCGGGGGTAAAATTTGGGAGCACTATAAATATTCTTACAGGATTTTTTAAGTCACCTCGGCGAACAGCTTACAAAAATTTTTATAACAAATACTTTTTCCTGCTTCTACCCGCTGGTACCGTCTCAAAAGACCCACATACAAGTGAACACGATGCACTACTGCCCACTCGGTCACCTCCCACAAAGTAACACTCGGAGAAAAAACGATGTTTTAAACAAATAAATTAGGGGGACCCCAATCCTCACCCCGTTATTCTTGCCCCTTTTCTTTCTAAAAATTTTATTTTCGTCATGTGGTTATCTATTCTTTTAAGTTGACGTCATAATTTACTTTGACGTCACACACCCCAATTGGTCCTACATACTAATTTTTTTTTTAAATATAAAAGGAGGAGGGGGGAGGGAGGGGGAAAGGGGATAGAGAGGGAAGGAAAAGGGAAGGGGGGGTGGGGTGAGGGGGGGTGTTCCTGATTTTGTTTTTGTAAAAAAATTTATTTTAATATAATATATATTGTTTTTTTTCTGTTTTTTTATTTCTAAAAGGTAGTTTTTTAGTTTTCTTTAAAACAATAATTTTAAATAACCGCCTAAGCACCCTCAAAAGTTGTAACTATTATGTGTACACCATTCCACTCATGCTGCTACTTGGGAAATTATAAATTCAGTCATGCGCATCTTATTCTCTGATACGCCCTTTTCTTTTTTTTTTTTTTTTTTTTTTTTTTTTTTTTTTCTTTTTTTTTTTTTTTTTTTTTTAATCGTTAATACCGATTGGTGGAAAGATTAAAAGAATGACACACACACCAGGCTCACAGAGATATGGGGCACATCATAGGAGCACCAGCTTACAAAACATGGCCTCATCAGAGAGACACCGGCTCACAGAGACATGGACAATCATAGAAGCCCGGCCAAGACAATGGGAAAAATCATCAAGAGAACCAGGTCCACAGACATGGGCACACATCCGGAGAACCAGGGTCTCAGAACCCTGGGGCACATCACAAGAGCACCAGGGGTCACAGAGACATGGGACACTCACAGAGAGCCAGGCTCACAGGACATGGGACACATCCTCGAGAGACCAGGCTCACAGAGGCATGGAAAACATCATCAAGAGCAGGCTCCAAAAGACAGGGGTATACATCAGAGAACACCGGCCACCGGGCAGGGACCATCATCGAGAGACACCCGGCTCACAGAGACATGGGAACATTTATCAGAGAGACAGAGAGCCCAAATCACAAAAAAACATGGGGCACTCACAGAGAGACAGAGACCAAGCTCACAAAGCATGGGCACATCATCAAGAGACACCGGGCTCACAAAGACATGGCCATCATCAGAGAGACGAAGCCAGGGTCACAGAGCATGGGGCACATCATCGAGAGACACCAGGCTCACAGGACATGGAACATCATCAAGAGAACCACCCACAGAGAGACCCAGGCTCACAAAGAAAGGACACACCATCAAGAGACATAGGTCACAGGACATGGGACACATCATCAGAGAGACACCAGCTACAGAGAATGGGGCCCTCATCAAGAGACACCAGGGGTCACAAAACAGGGCACATCATCAGAAGGGCAAAAGCCAGCCTCCAGAGACATGGGACACATCACAAGAGGCACCAGCCACAAAAACATGGGGCACACACAGAGAGAACCCGGGCCCAGAGACATGGGACACATCATCAAAGACACCAGGCTCACAGAGACATGGGGCAATCATCAGAGAGGCACCAGGCTCCAAGGGCAGGGGCACATCATCAAGAGCACCAGCTCACAGAGACTGGGGCACTCACAAGAATAGAGACAGGCTCACAAAGACATGGGACCTCTCAAGGACACCAGGCTCACAAAGACTGGGACCAATCAAAAGACAAAGACCAGGCTCCAGAGACATGGACACATCATCAGAGAACAGAGACATGGGGCACATCTCAAGAGCACCAGGGTCACCCCCCCCGAATGGGACACATCATCAAGAGACCCCAAAGGGTCTAGAAATGGGACCATCACAGAGAGACACAGGGCCCAAAAAGGGCTGGGGCACATATCAAGAGCACCTCTACAGAGACTGGGACACATCATCAAGAGCAGGGGGCCGGCTCACAAGACATGGGACACATCCCCAGAAGAGACACCCGGCCCAAATGACATGGGTCCCAAACATCAGGAACAGGGGCCAGGCTCACAGAGACATGGGACACATCTCAGAGAGACACCCGGGACGAGACAGGGACACATATCAGAGAGACACCAGGGCCCCAAAAGGGCATGGGACACACATCGAGAGACCCCCAGCTCACAGAGACAAGAAAATTATCAGAGAGACACCAGGCCACAAAGAATGGGCACATCATCAGAGAAAACCAGGCTCACAGAGAAGGGACCATCATCGACGACACCCTCACAGAGACATGGGAAAAATTCATCAAGGAACCCCGGCTCACGGAGACATGGACCTCTCAAGGAAGAGGCCAGCTCCAGACACTGGGACACATCATCAGAAGACACCCGGCTCCAGAGAATGGGACAATCATCAAGAGACACCCGGTGCAGAGACATGGGGGAAAATCACAGGGAAAAGAAGCCCTCACAGAGACATGGAACATCATCAGAGAGACACCAGGGTACGAGACATGGGACCATCACAGAGGAAAACCAGGTCACAAGACCTGGACACATCATGGGAGACACCAAAAACCCGGACAGGGACACACATAGAGAGACACAAGGCTCACAGAGACAGGGGACTCATACAGAAGACCCCGGGGACAGGACATGGGAAAATCATCAGAGAGACCCGGCTGACGGAACATGGGGGCACATCATAATTAGACAGAGAGCCCGGCTCACAGAACATGGGGCACATCATCAGAGAGACACCCGGGGTCACAGAGACATGGGACACATCATCAGAGAGACACCAGCTCACAAAGACATGGGCCCCCATCTCAGGAAACACCAGGCTTACAGAGACATGGGACACAATCGGAAAACACCAGGGGGTCACAGAGACATGGGACACATCATCAGAGAGACCCAGGTTCACAAGACTTTTGGCAATTCATCAGAGAGAAAAGAGAGCCAGGGTCACAAGACATGGGACACATCCTCAAGAGACCCAGGCTCACAAAGACATGGAAAACTCTCAAGAAACACCGGCCACAAAGGGCATGGGACACATCATAAGAGACAGAGAGCCAGGCTCCAGAGACTGGACACTTCTCAAGAGACACCCTTTCACAAAGACATGGGGCACATCATCAGAGAGACACCCGGCTCACAGAGAATGGGGCCATCACGAGAGACCCAGGCTCACAGAGACATGGGGCACATCACAGAGAGGCACCAGGCTCACAGAAATGGGACCATCATCAAGAGACACCAGGGTCACAGGACATGGGAACATCATCAGAGAGATAGAGAGCCAGTCCAAAAAAAGGGACACACATCAGAAAAGACACCAGGCCCCAAAGACAGGGACACTCCAGAGAGACAAAGAGCCCAAACCCAAGCTGGGGCACATCTCAGAGAGACCAAAACATGGGGGACATATCAAGAGACACCAGTCACAAGACTGGGACCATCATCAAGAGACAGAGAATGGGGCAATCATCAGAGAGACACCCGGGTCATAGAGCATGGGAACTCATCAAGAGACAAAAACCCGGGTCAAAAAGGACATGGGCCCATCATCAAAAGGGCCAAAACCGCTACAGGACATGGACACATCAAGAACAGGGGGCCCCGGTCAAGAGACATGGGGAAAATCACAAGGACACCAGGCTCAAATGACTGGGCACATCACAAGGCAGAGGGCCAGGCTCACAGAGACAGGGACCATCATCAGAGAGACACCAGGCTCACAAGGGCAGGGACCATCACAAGAACAGAGACATGGGGAAAAACATCATCAGAGGACACCAGGGTGACAGAGACATGGGGCACTCATCAGGAGACACCAGGGCCACAGAGACATGGGGCACATCTCAGAAGACACCAGGCTCCAGAGACATGGGACACATCTAAGAGCACCGGGTTACAGGCATGGGGGCAATCATCAAGAAACAGAAGGGCCGGCCACAGAGAATGGGAACTCATCAAGAGAAGAGAGCCGGGTCACAAAAACATGGACACTCCAAGAGACCCAGGCTCACAGAGACAAGGACCCTTATCAGAGAGACACCAGGCCACAAAGACAGGGGCACATCATCGAGAAACCCGGCTACAGAGACATGGGAAAATTATCAACAACACCAGCCTCACGAGAATGGAAAACCATGAGAACACCAGGGTCAGGGGACATCGGAGAACCCCAGGCCACAGAACATGGGACAATCATCAGAGAGAAGGAGCGAGGTCACAGAAATGGGGCAATCATCAAAAGACACCGGGCCCCAGAGACATGGGGCACATCATCAAAACAGACTCCAGGCCCCAAAACTGGGACACTCATCAGAAGACAGGAGCCAAATACAGAACGGGACACATTATAGAGAGACACCCGGGTCCAGAGACATGGGACACACATCGAGGACACCAGGCTCACAGAGACATGGCCCCATAACGGAGAGTCACCAGGCTCACAGAGACATGGGGAAAATCATCAGAGAGACACCAGGCTCAAGAGACATGGGACACTCATCAAGAAACCAGTCACGGAGACATGGGGCCATCATCGAGAGACACCCTCAAAGACAGGGAACATCATCAAGGGGACAGGGGCCAGGTCACGAGCTGGGAACATCACAGAGAGACACCCAAAATCACAGAGAAGGGAAAAAATCTCAGAGAGAAACCCCGGCTCACAGAGACATGGGAACATTAGAGAGACAGAGAGCCAGGTCACAAAAACATGGGGCACACATCAGAAGACACCAGTCCCCGAGACTGGGAACATCATCAAGAGACACCAGGGTCACAGAGACATGGGACCATCATCAGAGAGACAAAGCCGGGACCAGAGAGACACCAGGCTCAAACGAAATGGGACACATCATCAGAGAACAGAGAGCCAGGCTCACAAGACATGGGGGAAAATCAAAAGAGAACACCAAACTCACAGAGACTGGGACACCTCTCAGAGAAAACCCGCCCAGAGACATGGGGCACATCTCAAGAACAGAGGCAGCCACAAAGCATGGGACCATCATAGAAAACACCCGGCTCACAAAAACATGGGACAATCATCAAGAGACACCAGGGGCCCAGAGACAGGACACACACAGAGAGACACCAGGCTACAGAGACATGGGGGAAAATCATCAAAAAGACAGAGAGCCAGGCTCACAGGACTGGACACAAACAGAGGACACCAGCTCACAAAGACAGGGACACAACATCAGAGAGACACCCGGGGTCACAAAGACATGGGGCCTCATCAAGAGACACCAGGCTCACAGAACTGGGGCACGTCATCTGAAGACAAGAGAGCCAGGCTTACAGAACAGGGACACTCATCAGAGAGACAGAGACTGGGACCATCACAGGAGAAGAGAGCCAGGGTCACAAGACTGGGAACGTCATCTGAGAGACAGAGAGCCCGGGTCACAAGACAGGGACAATCATCAAGAGGGCAGAGACAAGGGAACATCCAGAGAGACAGAGAGCCGGTCACAGAGACTGGACACATCATCGAGAGACGGGGCAGGACACGTCTCAGAGAGACACCAGGTCACAGAGACAGGGGGGCACATATCAGAGAGACCCAGGCCACAAGACATGGGGAAAATCTAGAGAGACACCAGGCTCACAAGACTGGGGCAATCACAGGAGACCCACCCAGAGACATGGGGCCATCATCAGAGAGACCCCAGGGGTACAGAGACATGGGGAAAATCATCAAGAGACGAGAGCCAGGCCCCAAAGAAGGGGGCAACCCCAGACAGCCCTTGGGTCACAGAGACAGCGACACCATCAGGAACACCAGGCTCACAAAAAACATGGGACAGATCATCAAGGACGAGAGACAGGCTCACAGGCGTGGACACTCATCAAGAGACAGAGAGACAGGCTCACGAGAATGGGACACACATCAAAGACACCAGCTCACGAGACTGGGACACCCTCAGAGAGAGACAAGACATGGGGCAACTCAGAGAGAAAACGAGCCGGCTCAAAAAAACATGGGACACACATCAAGGGACACCAGGCTACGAACGGGGAAAATCATCAGAGAGACACAGCCACAGAACATGGGGCACATTCAGAGAGACGAAGCCAGGCTCACAAAGCATGGGGCCCTCTCAGGAGCCACCCGGCTCACAAAGACATGGGCACATGATCGAGAGACAGAGACATGGGGACGTCATCAGAGAGACCCAGGGCCCCGAGACATGGGACCATCATCAGAGAGACGAGGACAGGTCACAAAGACAGGGGCACCACAGAGAGAACCAGGCCACAAAGACATGGGCAACATCAAGAGACAGGAGAGCCGGCCACAGGGACTGGGACACATCATCAGAGAGACACCAACCCCCAAAGACTGGGGCAATCACAAGAGAAGAGAAAGGAAGAAAAATGAGGGGGCAACATTTAGAGGATACAGGAGAGAAAGACGAAGAAAGAAGTAGAAAGAAGAAGAAGAAAAAGAAGAAGAAGAAGGGAGGGGGAAAGGGGGAGGAGGAGGAAAGGAAAAAGGACAGAACAGAGAGACAGGCAAACAGACAACAGACAGACAGAGACAGGGAAAAAAAGACAACAACAGAGTGTGAGCAACGGGAGAAAGAAGAGAGAGAGAGAGAGAAGAGAGAGAGAGAAAGAAAAAGAGAAACAGAGAGAGAAACAGTGAGAAAGACAGAGACAGGCAGACAGAGACAACAGAAGGTGGGGGAACGGAGAGAGCGAGAGAGAGAGAGAGAAAGGAGAGGAGAGAGAAGAGACAGACAGACGACCAAAGCGAAAAAAGAGGACGAGACAGGGGAGCGGGGGGGGGGGGGGCCCGTTGGGGAGAGAGAAGGGGAGAAGAGAAGAGAAGGAAGAGAGGAGAGGGAGAGAGGAGAGAGAGGGGGGGGAGGGGCGGTAAAAGGTGCACTAAACTACATCACCAATGGGAAACCCTCTGGCGTCAAAATTTAAAGACGGGAAACAAAAACACCCCCAAACCGAACGCCTCCCCCCCCCCCCCCCCCCCCCCCCCCCCCCCCCCCCCCCACCCCCCCCCCCCCCCCCCTCGCCTTCCCCCACACCACGCCCCCCTCCTTTCCCAAACACACAATCTAAAGGTGATGTACGCGTTTCAGCCTCAGTTTTCTTATATACTTTTAATCTTAAAAAGAGCACACCAACAAACATTTCAAAAAAAATGTAATCTACCAAAGAGAAAACAATACTATGTAAACCAATTAGCAACTTTAAATATTGAACAGAAAGGTTAAATTGCAGACACAGATGGAATTTTTTCAGTGAACAAATCAAAACACAGGAAACAATGGCAGCGGGGGAAAGGAAAAAAACAAAAAGCAAGCTATATATAATATACACAACAAAATAATAAATTCCCAAGGTAAGTTCCAAACACCCTTCCCCCAACTTAAGAGCGTTGGTGTTGAATGACTGCAAAAAATATTGAATTAAAACAAAGCTTGCCCTTATGTCTTAGATTGAAAAAATAGGGGGGGAAAAACATCATACTGATGGTAGTGATTCTGCCTAACTAACAGTTGTCTTGAGTGGGTGAATGGGGAAAAAATATAAAAAAAATAAAAAAAAATAAATGTTCTCACAATGAACCTTTAGCAAGCTTATAGTCCCAAGGGGGGGGACCCCTCCCAAAAGGGAAGAAACTCACTACATATAACTCCCGGTCAATTTCCCCATATTTTGAAAATTGGGGTTTCTCCTCAGTGACCGCGGAAAATGTAATTTGTTCCTCTGCCTTTTCAGTTTTAAAAAGAATGCATCGCAGAAAAGGTGGTGTCAAAACCGTAGATGTTTGTTGGTTTTTAAAAAACCAACCAAAGGTGCCACCTAAGAAGCAAAAAGAAAATGATAAAGAGCAAAAAAAGCTACATACTTGTGAAAAGTAGAAAATATAAAAAAAATATCCCTTAAGGGCACAAGTGCTGAGGCCAGTTCTTGGAATGAATCCGCAAGGGACTAAATACAACAAACTAATAAAATTTCCCAAAGGGTAAGTTTTCCCAGCACCGTTCCAGCAATTACAGAGCGCTTTGGGGTTGCAATGACTGCAAGAAATAT
>JAFLJL010000206.1:0-2500 GCA_018398815.1 Conus ventricosus | reverse complement strand
GAAGGGGTTTCATGTAATAAATATTCCCCGCATTTTCTCATCTTCAATTTTTTTTTTTTTTTTTTGTTCAAATCTTTGCCAAGTCATACTAAACGACTGAAGAATTGTCACCTGCATTTGTTTTTTCCCTCACCACTTAATTGTTTAGCATCATATATATTATATAAAATATTTTATATATATATATATATATAAAATAAGGTGTAGTACTAAACATATGACAACCTGGAAACCCTTTCACAAAAGGCCCTGTATCATTTCCCCCGAATCTCATTTACTAAACTACATTTTGGGTGAAATTTTAATTCCATTACATTTGGGTTTCCCAAAAAAAACCCATTCAAAAAGGGTTTGGGAGTTAGTTTTTTTTTCATTTTTAAAATCGTTCGTCGTGTCAATGATTTTTGACTCTAGCATCAAAAGCAGGGAAAAATTTTTTCAATTTTTTTTTCATCATAAAAAAAAATTTTAAAACGGGGGGGAAAAGAAAAGAAAGAGTTACAAGAAACGAGCAATAGACTACATAATAAACAAAAGCTGACTAAATATTTAACGTTAACGATGAAACTGTCTCAAAATAACAAAACATTAGAAACAGGCAAAATACATTCTAACGACTTCCAGAGGTAGGAAAGTTTTCATTGAAGCATATTATTTTTACCAGTACAATGCTCAATGTCAGTTCTGCAGAGCAGACACACCTAAAGTCTCCACAGTACTTTGTCCTTAAAGCATTTAACAAAAGTCTGCACGACAAGGTAACAATTCACAGAAGGGAAAGCGGGATGGTGTGTATATTGACAGTCAATAAGACCTAAACGATTCGATTATCTACAGCAACACCACATCGAAACGTCTGCTGGTTGAAAATAACAGCTGAAGTAGAACGAACCGATTCTTTTTGTACTCCCAGTTCTTATAGAACAGGGAGTACTTTAGAATGGGAACGAAGAAATGCTCTCTCTGTGTGTGTGTGTGTGTGTGTGTGTGTGTGTGTGTGTGTGTGTGTGTGTGTGTGTGTGTGTGCGCGTGTGTGTGTGTGTCGATCGTTCTGAAAATTTGTAGGTATGTTCATTATGGGTCACGGATGATGCCGAATGTTTTAGTTAACCGTTATAGCCGTTACTAACGAGTGTAACAGCCTGTAACGATTTTCTTCTTTATGGGATTTCTCACAAAGTACTTGACTGATCTTTGTGAAAATTAGCAGTATCTTCGTTATGGATCACGGATGTTGCCCAATGTTTTAGTTTACCGTTTATTCCGGTACTAACTGATGTAACGGCCTGTAACTATTTCTTCTTTATGGAATGTCTCAGAAAGTACTTGGCCGATCTTCTGAATGTTTGCAAGTATGTTCACTATGGGTCAAGAATAATGCCCGATGTTTTACTTTACTGTTATAGCCGTTACTAACGGATGTAACGGCCTGTAACGGTTTTTTCATCTTTATGGAATATCTCAGAAAGTACTTGGCCGATCTTTGTGAAAATTAGCAGGTATGTTCACTATGGGTTACAGATGATGCCTGATGTTTCAGTTTACCGTTATATCCGTTACTAACGGCTATAACGGCCCATAACGTTTTTCTCCTTTATGGAATATCTCAGAAAACACTTTGTCGATCTTTCTGAAAATTTGTAGGTACGTTCATTATGGACACGGATGATCCCTGATGTTTCAGTTTACCGTTATAAGCCGTTACTAACGGCTATAACTGCCCATAACGGTTTTTCTTCTTTATGGAATATCTCAGAAAGTACTTAGCTGATCTTTCTGAAATTTGTAGGTATGTTTCATTATAGGCGACGGAATGGAGCCCGACGTTTTACTTTACCGTTATAGCCGTTACTAACAGCTATAACGCCCATAACGGTTTTTCTTTTTTATGGAATGTCTCAGAAAGTACTTGGCCGTGCGTGCGGCGTGCGTGCGTGCGTGCGTGTGTGTGTGTGCGTGCGTGCGTGCGTGCGTGCGTGCGTGCGTGTGTGTGTGTGGGTGTGTGTGTGTGTGGTGTTGAGTGTGTGTGTGTGTGTGTGTGTGTGTGTGTGTGTGTGTGTGGTGTGTGATGAACAGAAATCCGGCCAAATACTTACGCACGCACACAGTTTCGAGCACATAGACACAAGCACGCGTGAACACGCGCACGCGCTCACACGCGCACACACACACACACACACACACACACACACACACACACACACACACACACACCACACACACACACACACACACACACACACACACACACACACACACACACACGTACGCACGCACACACTCACGCACAACACTGAATGCCATCCCCGCACAAAGTAATACCATCACTATCATTTTCTGTGATAAGTGCTTCTACACCCTATAACTGTGGAACTATCTATCACATCGGACGCATGCGAGACAAGACCCGACGCGCGAGCGCGCCCGTAGAGAGAGAGAGAGATGATGAGAGATGATGAGATATAATTATTTCAAGGTAAGATAGCAACACAGCATTTTT
>JAFLJL010000204.1:0-12122 GCA_018398815.1 Conus ventricosus | reverse complement strand
GGGGGGGGGAGATTATTTTTTATGTCGTTTCCGTGGAAACGGCAATCATAGGATCGATTTAGAGTGTGATCTTCCAGTTGGTTGGTCGTAGAAGTTTGCAACGTTCGCCGATGTCAAACACAAGCGAACAGAGTCGCAAACAACTGATACGGCGTGCTCGTATGGGTTGTTGAACTGTTCAGATTGGTCAGAAAAGTCACATGGGTGCTTAAAACATTGAATTGCTTGACAATGGATATCTTCGTTTAGAAGAAAAAGCTTTCGTGTTTGTTAGCGTTGCAACATTTTCAACTTTTTGAATGGTCCCAAATATCTCTGTGTGTGTGTGTGTGTGTGTGTGTGTGTGTGTGTGTGTGTGTGTGTTGTGTGTGTGTGTGTGCGCGCGCGCGCGCGTGCGCATGTGCGGATACATGTGTGTGTGTGTGTGTGTGTGTGTGTGTGTGTGTGATGTTTCAGGGCTATATGTTCTGTATTTCTGAACGCATCGTCTCGAACTCGGTATTCTTTCTTAAAACTCAAAAATTTGAGAGAGAGCCTGCAAGATTTTGGCGATGAGATTTTGTGTGTGTGTGTGTGTGTGTGTGTGTGTGTGTGTGTGTGTGTGTGTGTGTGTGTGTGTGTGTTTTGAGAGAGAGACAGACAGACAGACAGACAGAGAGACAGACAGAAAGAGAGAAGAAGAAGAAGAAGAAGAAGAAGAAGAAGAAGAAGAAGAGCAACAACAGCAACAACAATAACAACAACAACAACAACAACAACAGCAACAAAAATAACAAATTCAGTTGCGACACGGTGTTGGTCATGTTTGTTGTTGAAATCATACAATCCCCCTGGCGTGAGAGAGTCTTCTGGGTGTCTTATAATTTGATTCAGTTTTGAGATTCTTCACTTCACTCTGTCACCTGTAAACATGGATGAAGCTAATCGCAGGCGTTTCATACTGACCCATGCGTCTGTTCATCCATAATAAATTCGAAAGAAATTCGAAGTTGTATATAAATCGAGTCAGAGTCTTCGAAAACGTTGCACTTTGTCGATGAGTCATTTTAGAGCCGTTGAATTTTCGTTAAATTTCGATGGAACTAAAAGTTTGTTATATTTCAGCCAAGATACCCTTGTGATGGTTTTTGTACTAGTGCAAATCTTGGTTTTATGGACTCCATAATGTGCGTGTACAACCGGTTATAGATTATTTGCCATTATTGAAAATCGCAATTTACGACGCGCGCGATCCATATTAATGTTTGTTTGTTTTTGTTTTTTTATTCAGGAATTAATCATCGGGAGACCCATTGGTGGCTGACCACTCTGCTGAGAAGAAAAGATTTGTTTGTTAATTATTTTAAAGATGTAAAATGTAACATCTCTAAGCCAACAATAAATATGAAAATTGAGCCACGGACCTTTAGATCTCTATTTCCTTAAGTTTGTTGCGAGTATATTGTAGTAACGTATAAATAAAGCACAAAAAAAGTCACGTCAGTTATTTGAAATCTTGGCAGAGTCAGCGGGCACTTTCGGTCTCACTGATCTAAAGACGCTGAGGTGCGAAACTTTTGTTTATTAATCAAAAGACATGTGCCAATGATTTCTACATCGTATCAGTAGAAAACAAAATGAACGTTTTGTGCCGATGTAGTACTGTGAAGTGGCAAAATGGTAAGATCGTTTCCTTTCTTATTGAACAGAAACTTGAGATCGTTGACCGTCTTAGGTTGTTGTTGTTGTTGTTGTTGTTGTTGTTGTTTTTCCCCAAATAATTTAATCAGGATTTTGTAAGGAGTCCGAAACGGTAATAACTGTACCATGTAGCGTTACTTCGCCTTTATTTTGTTTATTTGTATTCTGGATTTGTTTTTTTTAATCAAATGCTTTATGGATTAAAAAAAATCGTGCATCTTATGTGTCACCAGGGTTGGTTTGTTTGTTTGGTTTTTGTTGTTTGTTTGTTTGTTTGTTTATGTTTGCTGCCATTCTTAATTGACATCTATGACGAGATGATTCACTTCTTGTCAGTTCTGGCTTATCTTCCATGTTGGGGACCACAAATGATCATGCAACCTCATGAACAACACACACACACACACACACACACACACACACACACACACACACACACACACACACACACACACACACACAAACACAACAACAACAACAACAACAAAAAAACAGTAACAACAACAACAACAACAACAACAACAAGAAAGACAGAATTTCTTCTGTCTGATTGTGCTAAACGTTTGTATATGGGAACTGCGATATTTTATCAGTTTTTGTTCCATAGTGTCACGACCGACCCCTGGAGGTCTGCCCTGACAGGATCAGTTTAGATGGGAGTGAAGGGAGTGACTGACCTCACACGCCTCGCAAGAGCCCACACAAGAAAGATTACGATACGACACCCCATTTATTCACATCAACACACACAATCGCAAATAAATATTTCAACACACGCACCATGCACAATCACAATCAAGCATTCCAACACACACAACATGCACAATCACAATCAAGCATTTCAATTTACGACATACACAATCACAATCAAGCATTTCAACACATATGACATGCACAATCACAATCAAGCATTTCACTATACGACGTACACAATCACAATCACAGCATTTCAACACATATGACATATACACAATTATAAATAATCATTTCCAGCACCCATCCCTTCCCATGTCATGTAGTGCGCACACACCCCTGCCTCTCCAAGGTCTACTGGGAGCACCCTGTCGCACTAGGTGCTCCAAACCGGGTCGGTTCTTGAAGAGAGTCGTTCAAGGCCGACACCCTCGACACCCACAAACAGACGGTGGAGAGCGCGTCCCGGGGGGGGGGGGGGGGGGGGGGGGCGCGGCGTTGTTGTTGGAGGTCCTGGACGGGGATCAGGACCGGCTAGCCAAGCCCACGGGCTTTTCCACCAGTACGTGGCCTCAACCAGTGCGTGGTCCCAACCAGTGCGTGACCCCAACCAGAGCACGGTACCAACCAGTGCGTGGTCCCAACCAGTGCGCGGTACCAACCAGTGCGTGGTCCCAACCAGTGCGTGGTCCCAACCAGTGCGTGGCCCCAACCAGTGCGCGGTCCCAACCAGTGCGTGGTCCCAACCAGTGCGTGGCCCCAACCAGTGCGCGGCACCAACCAGTCTGTCATGTGACGTAGCCTCACATCAAGGCATGTGACGCTCCATCACATGTAGTTAGTAATATGAATCATTTCCCCATGCCACTACTAAAAAGGAAGGATATTCATGTGGCTTGACTAGTGTAGCGGCGTCCCAAATAATTGTGAGTATGACTCAGTAAAGAAAGAAGGGTGGTCATTGGGTGAAAGTGACCACTGAGTGATAGTTTAACAAGGGCTGGTAAGGTGCTGGTCATGTGTTTTGAACACTGAGTATGCACTCACTAGGAGGAAGGAGGAAAGAATCAGTTTTAACCCAGCAGATGGCCTAGAGACTCGAACCTGTCAGGACGGTTGTCCTCTCTGCTGACCAGTCATTACCAGGTGAGCCATAGATAGTTGGGGAAAGCTACAGGGGGGAAACTTAAAGAAAAGAAAAGAAAGAATTCATATGTTGAATTAAGAAGCAGGTTACTTACACGAACCTTATTCGTGTTTCAGCCCTTCACCCTTAGCCCTTCACCTTTTACTCTTCACCCTTCACCTTTCAACCCGTGAGGTGGTTGAAGATGGCCATGGTGTGGGGAACACACCGGTAGGCAGCCCCAGGAATTAAGGACTCCAGGGAGAGGAGCCGGAACTCGTAATCTCTCCAGGGTCAGGAGAAGTCGAGGGAGAGGAGTCGGAACTCGTCACTTCTCCAGGGACAGGAGAAGGCGAGGAAGAGAAGTTGGAAATCCTATCTCCAGTGACGGGAGAATTTAAAGGGGTGATACGATGTCTGTGAGAGACAGGAAAGCACGACCATATGAAGTCTTGTGTTTGATGCAGGCGTGGCATCAGTGAGTACTGGAATTATTTATTTCCTGGTCTGGATTTTGTGGGCCAATGTTGTGTGAAGGCCGTGACTTTATGAAGTCTTGCGTGAGTTAGTTGCCTCTCAGTGGAAAGAGAGCTACATGTATAAAATCCGTTTATAAATTGTTTGATGTGATTTAGTAAAGTGTTTTTCCCTGAAGGAGAGGGGGAGAAGAAAAACATTCGGTAGTGCGCCTTTTGGTTGATTGGAAAGATTGCGTATGCGTATGGAGTAAATGCTGTCATGAATGCGTGCGGGCAAAAGTGACAGTGTGACAGTGGTGACCCCGACTAGGCCAGACTGGGCTCGCCATAGCTGCCGTTGTTTCCCCCCTTAAAAAAAAAAATTTGATTTTACCCTAGAGAACAAAATACCGACTCAAACCCCCCCCCATTTGCTCCTCCACCATTTTTGGGCGAAAGTGCCCTAGAACACAATTACTTTCTCTAAAAGTAAGACGAAAAAAACCAAAAAATAACGATTACAACAACAAACAAACTGTCAGGGTTTCCTTTTTAATACTAATTTACTAAAGTTTTCAGAAAAGTAGCGTGGGGGAAAGTAGCCGGGAACTAAACCCACGCCCCATAGAGTAACGTAGGAAAAGCACCGTGACTGAACGCGTTTCATATACAAACGGTTCTGTTCCCAGGGCTCCTTTTCAGTATTTTCAACTCTTCAGGAGGTGTAAGCTTTTAATTGCAGTTCCCCGGCCTACCGCCCACACTGGGGGGTGTTTTATTTCACCCAGCGTGGGGGTGTAAGTTTCATAGGGCATAGGGGGGATTCTAATTAGAAAAATTTTTTTGAATCAAAAATACTTTTTCACATTTTATAATTAAATTGTGTGGAAGACATGGAACAGCTACAACTTTTTATAACCAACAACACAACAAAAACCACCCACACTGCACAACACACACACACGCAAAACACACGTGCAAACCATAAACGCACGCACACACACACGCTCACTCACTCACGCACCAAACACACCACTACCCCCCCACACACACCAACCCACACACACCCTTTTTAAAAAAAGGGTTCCCTGGTTTTACAGGGAAAACCCCTCCCTACTTGGGTGTTTCCCTTACAATTGCAGGTGTGCTTCCGGCCAAAAAAATCAATACGCCGCACTTCTTCTCTACCCCCCATTCCTGCCCAGTTCTCATCGCACCATAGACACAGCCAACACTGCTCGGGGGCGCGCTCTCACCGGGCCAATCAGCGGCCGCCAGACTGGGTTAACCCACACATTCTTCCCACTGACAGCCAGCAAGAAGGGTGTTTAACTGCCGTGGTGCTAACCGTTTACTGAAGAACAAATTGTGTATCTTAAAAGGGGTTTGTTGGCTCGTGAAGACAAAATGTTGACAAAGATACAGCCAGTTTTAATACGTGGCAAAAACGGGGTGTTTTTCGTGAAAAAAAGGGGGGGGTTTGAAAGGGCCTGCTTACAACGCGACCAAAAAAACACTCAGGCTGCCACGCAGCAAGCCCGTGAAGTGACGTTGGTTAGTGAGAAAATTTTTAAACCGGTTTTTGTGCGGGGCGTTTTGTTTATAAATTTTTTATCAGGCGAACAAAGACAGGGGGAGATTTCAAAACTGACAATACTTGACACATGTTGATACCATCAAAATTTTGTTAGGCTTGATGATTTAGAGCCGCAGGCCCATAAACAAGAAAAAAACCCCCCTCTTCCCTAAACCACCAAAAAAAACTATCGATTTGTAGAAGCAAGCAAAAAAACAAAAGAGGCGCCAGAAGAACTCCCCCAAATACTTGAAAACAAAAGGGGTTAGTGGGAATGACAGTTGGAAAGAAGTTTTCTTTTTTGGGGCAGAGGAAAAAACGTCTATTGCTGCTGCTTTTAAAAACGAAGGGGGGGTATAGGCATTTAAAGGCGGGAATACAAAAATGTTTTTTAACTTGCAATAGGGTTTGGCTTTTAGAACAGACCTTCAAGGCCTTTCACAAAAAAAACAGTGGACGCATACTAAAAAAGGGATGAGTGTTTGAAGAAAATTTAGGATACCCCTTCAATCCGCAAACTAAGAGAGATTGCCGTTTTTTAATCCTATGCTAAAAGGTTTTCTACATTGGTCTTTCTTTCATAGAAGTCTATCTATGGGAAGGGATTTGTATTTAATTTTTTTCAAGCGGAGGGATAAAAATTTAGGACTACTCCTTACAAAACCAATTCACTCCAAACAACCCCCAAATCCCCACCAGTGAGAGAGAACTAGCGCCTCCCCAGAGGGGTCAAAGGTCACAGTGCAAGCCTTCTTCAGCGCCACCCTAGCAGTCAAAGGCCAGTGGCAAGTGTTTTTTTCAACGCTCCACCCAAGGGGCAAAGTCCCCGTGGAAAGCCGTTTCTTAGCGCTCCACCGCTTCCCCCTAAGGGGAAAGGGGAAACAGCAGTGAACAGACTTTTTTTGCTGCTTCCCGTTTTGCTGCTACCCCTTTTACAAAAATTTGGGCTGCCTTTTTAGCTCTCCAAAGCATATTTTTAAAAAAAAAAAAAAACACTAGAAACTTGCCAATGCCAGCCCCAACCGGGATGAAAAAAAAAGGGGGGTGGTATAAACTTTTTTTGTGCACTGGCCGCTTTGGCTTTGAAGCAACAAAAGACCCCAATGCACACAAAAACGCAAACACGCCTTGCCCCAAGGGGTTTTAACCCCTACAAATAAAAAAGCCTGTGTACACCACAACACTCCCACCCCCAATCACCCCAAGTCCTTAATTTAAATTTTTTTAAAAAGACCCCCCAAATTTTTTAAATTTAAATTTTTTTAAATTTAAGCTTCAAGTTCTTAAAAATTTTTGATTTAATTTTTAATTAAGTTTTTGATTAAGTCCCCTCAAGATCATAACAAATCATCCTTTAAGTACAAACCCAATTTTTTTCAAGTTTTTATAATTTTCAAAAAAAAACAATCTATTTTTTTATCTTAAATAGCAGATGTCCAATTACACACACGCCTCAAAAAACGCGTCATCGTTGAGGATTTTTGCTCAGCGTTTTCTGCTAGATTTAATAAGGTCTTACATCCTAACAACCAAAATTATTTCAATTTGGTCTATAAATGTCCTTTTTTTAGACCCATTTTATTTTTTGCTTTTTCATTTTTTAAAACGCCATGATTATTTTATTTAAAAAAAAATTTAAAAATTTAAATTCTTAAAATATTATTTCCCTTTAAAAATGGATCAAAGAGCTTTTTAGGCGTTTTTGGGGCAGTTTGGGTTTGGGTTCTGTTTTACGGGGAATTGTTTTGGGGTCTTGTTTTTTTTCCCCGGCGTTGTTTTTATATTTTTTTAGCCCAATAACGCCCCCAAAAACACAATGGCCCAAAATGGCAACAGTTTTTTTTAAATTTAATATTCCATGAAACTTTGGGGCCCTTTTATCACATGGGGTTTTATAGCCGCATTGAATCAAATTTTTTCTGGCGTTGGCGGGTTTGTTTTTTATATGAGTTTATTTTGTAACATTAATTTTTTTTGTCTGTTCCACCTGCAATTTTTTTCCTGCTTTACCGCCCCCCGGTTTTTAATTCCTCCCCTGATTCAGCGTTTTCTGCATTTTCGCTTGGGTTTCTTCTCCCCCTATTCAGTGTTTTCTGGGTTTTGCGTTTTTTCCCGATCGTTTTATTTTGAAAGGGGGGAAAAAAACTATTATTAAAAGTTTTTAATCCCATGATTAATGGAAAAAAAAGTTTCCCAAAACTATAGTATAAACACACCCAGAGACCTAATGACTTTGTTAAACGGGTCTTGCGTTAAAACATACGTAAGACTTTTTTTCAGAATCAATGGGGGCAAATCTACTGACTAGTTTATGTAAAACTAAAAAACCGTTTGCCCCCCACTTTTTACCATTTTAGACCCCACTCGCTTCAACCTGTTATGATACTTTTAAAAAGTCTTTTGGCGACATCTGTTGAAACTGTTAAAGCTGAATTCATTCCAGAACGTTTTGTTTTTCCCCACCGCTAAAGAAACAGCCTCCCTTTTTGGGCATAATAGCTTGGTCATCAACTTTTTCATTCATAAATTTTGGGAAGGGTTTTGGGCCGCCTTTTAGCGTAGTAATCACCGTTCATGTTTTTTTTAAAAATTTTAATTTATTTATTTTTTAAAAATAGCACCGAAAAAACTGTTACCACCGTAACCATTTTGCTGTTATTTGGGGGACTAATGTAGGGAACCAATCTTGGTAAAAGCCTGTTAAAATTAAACCAGCAGATCTTGGGAAAACAAAACTTTGAGGGTTCAGCAAAACTAATTGCTATCAATGCGCTTCGTTGCTACGAAAAATTTTCCCAGTTTAAACAAGGAAAAATTCAACAATAAAATATGAAGAAAAAAATACTTTAAAAAAAAGCTTCACTCGCAAAAAATAAGGGGGCGCTGTTGAACGCTTGCTTTTTGGGGAATAAATTTTGCTTTTGTAAACGGGGGAAGACGGGGGAGAGAAAAAGACATAACAAAGCTATGGAGCAACTAACAAACTGCAAAAAACGCCTAGAAAGGCAGAACTTGAGCATTAGATTTTAAATTTAAAGAACACTGAAAAACAGGGGCATGCAGCTTACACATTTAAAAAGTTGACAAGCAAAAAAACAATATTATCTATAACAGGGAAACCAATCGAGACATTGCCCCCGCCAAAATTTAGTACTTTTATAACCATCAAAAAACAAAAGAGCAAGAAACCGTTTTATTGTCGTTGGGATGACCGTTGGTATTTTGTTGCACATAAAAAGGGTGAATAAAAAATGAACAAAATCATATTCACACCCAAAGGGAAATTGGGAAGGGGGTCACGCAATTAAAAAGCAACCCAAGCAGCAGAGTCATGAACAAACCGCAAAAAAAATGGTTTTCTAAACAACATTTTGGCAATTTATTTACCTGCCCCCAAAAGAATAAGAGACCCACTTTTTGAAAAACAAAACCGAACACCAACCCACAAAGGATCTTTTATATTTACCCCGATCGATTTGACGAAAAAGATTAAAGTACACTCACAGCATTGACATGGCTTCAAAATACAAAAATGGAGCCATTAAAGCAAAAGAGTGCTTTTGCTGTTGCGTTTTTCCATACAACGATATACCACGGGGCCCCCCAACTTTTCCTCCATATTCAAGTCGAATGAAAAGAATTTAAGGGGCCAATGAAAAACAATTTTTGTTAAAAAAATAGAGTTACATTAGAAGAGCATTCCCGATTTTACAATCACAGGGTTAGTCGAAAACTTTAAAAAACAGTTAGCTGAAAAAACTTTTTCCTACCAATCACGAGAGTGATTACAATTTTCGCAACCAGAATGGGGTTAGAAGCTGCCTCATTTTTCCGCAAAAAAATAAAAATTTAAAGGGTTAAAACCCTACCAGCAAACAAAAGAAAAAAAATAAAAGTTGCTGAAGGGGAGTCTTCATCCGGGAAACTATTACCGTTTGGTTTAAAGTAAGGTACCTTTATTTACCGGGAAGCAGAAGGGGACACTCGCATCAGGGCAACAGATCCAGTTTGGAGTGTTGTCCATATGAAATAAAAAGAATTGTAAAAAATAAAATCCGCCCGTGTATTTTTTAAACGAGAAACTGGCACAACAAAACAACCAGCTCCTCAAAGATCTTTTTTGAAGGAAGAACTGCAGAAAAAATTCCGCCAGACACAGAAACCGCTTTAATTAATTTACGGTTCTCCAGTGCCCAATTGCATATGAAAACTCTGGATCAACAAAGACTCGTTTTGTGTTTGTTCTATCTAATGACTTCTTTGTTACAACTGTTGTGTTGATCTCATGTAGATTGATCGCAGTTTTTAAACGTTGTCATGATGGAAAGTCTTATTGCCAAAAATGCTTCTTTGTAGTTGTCATGTGATATGTTTGACTGCACAACGCTGCGAGATATTCCCTTTGCTTTCTTATGATTTTTCTCCTGGCTCGAAATACGTACATTTTTGACCTTAACCCCACATACTCCTTGATTCCCTTTTCCAGAAAATTTCTTTCCTTCATCTTTCCAAAAACCTTTTGTTAGTAATTGAATGCAAAGGCGAATCTTTAGGGTAATCGGACGTGTCATACCATCCCCATGTCCTTTAGCTACTCGGTTTCCCATGCCCTTTATAGATTCTTCAGTAGGAATATCTATAAACAAAACTATCTGTATCTGTGTAAAGCACTCTGGACTCAGGATAAGAGGCTTAAATAGTCACAAAGAAACTCTAACATCAAAAGCTTTGATAATTCTAGAACAGTTAAACCCAATAAATACGGGTTTTTGTCTAATTTTACTTCTTTTTTTCATCATTATGCCAAAAGCTGTCATGAAATTTCTGAAGTCCGGATAATTAGGTTTTGAAGTCAGCTTAATTGCTTGGGTCTCTTTGGTGACCAATCTGACATCTTTACGCTTGTGCGGATCTCCATAGTCTTTCCAAAACAGCTGTTGTTCATCACTTGAAAAGTCTTTTTCTAAACATCTGTGGATTTAGTTCTGAGATCAGTGTTCTTCAGATGTAGGTTTCAGAACGTTCTTGATCGAAAGCAATTATACGATGAAAAGCTGTTAACTTCAAACCATGTCTTAAAAAAAATTGTAGAAGTCTGTAAAACAGACATAATTTTTTTTGCCTCGAAGATTAGGCACAAGTTTAGGTGGTTCTCTTGGATCCATCTTTAGACTTTCTGCTGCTAATGGATAGTCCCTTAAAGCAGGTCATGGAGTTCATGAGGATATTCTAAATCAACTTCTAGAATGTATCCACGCGTTGATCAGGCGTTTAAACTGCCAACCACTTTAATGCCTTTTGAATATTATTCGGATCACCGCCTGTGTACATTTTAAAGTTGCGTAACGGAAGTGATTGCGCATTGCCCATCCATACAGATTTTTTGCATCTAAATACATAAGAAGTTAGACCTTTTTCTGGATCATAGTCGTCCAAGTAAATTTTTTGTTTGCTTACAGTAAAAGATGCGACGCCATACTAATTCCTCCACGCAATCCGTTTTTCAATCATCTGAATCATTGGTAAAATCAGACAATAATCAATCTGTACTCCAGTAAACTTTAAGAAAGCGTCCCAGCTCATCCCGGGCGCAGAAAAGTAATGCGCAGGATCCAAACTGTAATTTTTCATGCAGGTCTTTCTGTAATTTTTAAAGACGTCCGCCAACAAACATGTATCAGCCATTAAGTAGGAGTCATGATAGTCTCCCATCGTTTTACAATCTAACTTCTGCCACGCATCTTGAGCATGCTGGGAATCAAATCACTGATGTCCTTTCCTCTAAGACAGAAAAGAACGCGCCTTTAGGCGGAAGTGAGTCTTCATCAAAACCCTTTCCCAACTGTTCATGTACTCATAAGGGTAAACGCCCTTTCTAACAAGAGTTGAGTCAAAATATTCTTCTGTTAATTTGGGGAGGACTTTAAGGACATAGCCATGCCTCTAATGAAACCCATCATGTGCTGCATAGAGTCGTAGAAAAAACATGTTATTTAAAATGAAACACATGTACTTTTCTGATGACTGTGCAATGCATGCTACCCTGAAGGCGCTGGTTACTGCTTGCATTATAAGGTGAGAGTCATAACCTCGCAAGTTGAAAGAATACAGGGAGCTTCCATGTCTTGGATCAAACTTTAGTTGAAGATTTCATTTACTGTGCGCTGCCAACCTCTAAACTTCCCACTAATGTGATCATGGTCTCTTACTGTCGGATTACACTCTTGGGGGTTAGCTCTAAACCGCAAATCCAACAATGTGTGGCTGAGTCATACTGTGTTGATCTTCAGGGGTCATAATAATGTCTGAGAAATTTAGATTATTAGAACAGGGGTTACGCACTTGCTGCATGCGTTCTAAGAATGTTTCTGCAGCATCTGGTCCCTATATAATTCTGGGTTTTGAATAAACGCCATCCGACCTAACAATAATGAAGGCAAATGAACAAATCTGATGATTACTCATTAAGACTGTTTTCGTAGTTTTTGTGGTGCTGGCCCTTCATAAGGACAATAAGCGACTCGAAGTCTGGGGTAAACTACTTGGGGCTTTTTGCACCCCTTTCCAGTTCTTAAACAAAATTTTAATC
>JAFLJL010000203.1:22815-32815 GCA_018398815.1 Conus ventricosus | reverse complement strand
CACACACACACACCACACACACACAAAACCCACCCACACTACTATTTACCCCGCACCCACTCTCACACTCACCACCAACCACAGTCCCTTGTACCTTAAGACAAGCGTTGCAGTTACAAACAAACACACCACCCCACACACACACACACACACCACACACAAACCCCACACACACACACACATCACACACACACTCCACCCATACACACACAAACACACACACACACCCACACCACACCACACACACAACACACCCCACACAACACTCCAACACATACACATACAACCACACCACACACACACCACCACCACCCCCCACACACCCAACACACACACACACACACACACCAACACACACTCACACACACAACAATAAAACAAAACACTCTAAACACAACACACACACACAACACACACCCCCACACCACTCTACACTCACACCACGACCCCGTGCCCTTTAAAGAAAAAGCGTTTCATCTTTTATCAAACATTTTGGTGACAAAAAAACAATACCCCTCCCCCAAGCCTTACCACCCCTGTGAGATTTATTCCATGAAAGTGGGTATTCGACTTCCGGGCACTAGCTCTCACAAATTTTAGATGGGGAAAAGAAAAGAAACGGGGGGTACAAAACATGAAAAAGAACAAAAAAGTATTTTTGATCTCAGCAACTAAAAGACAATGTTGAAACGGTCGGCATAGAAATCCCCAGTGATTGTAAGTTGTGTGTGGTGTGTTGTGTGTGTGTGTGGTGTGTGAGTGGAGGGGTTGTGTTGTGTGTGTGTGTGTGTGTGTGTGTGTTTGTGTGTGTGTTGTGTTTGTGTTTGGTGTGTGTGTTGTGGTGTGTGTTGTGTGTGTGTGTGTGTGTGAGAGAGAGAGAGAGAGAGAGAGAGGAGAGAGAGAGGGAGAGAGAGAGAGAGGAGAGAGGAGAGATGGGAAGAAGGAAGGGGGAATAGGAAAAAGTGGGGGGGGGGGGGGGGGGGGGGGGGGGGGGGGGGGGGGGGGGGGGGGGGGGGGGGGGGGGGGGGGGGGAGGGGCTTCCACTAGTGCATTTTAGGGCAGGGGTGGTGTGTGTAAGGTCTCGAACTTTAGGGTTTTTTAGATTTGGGGGAAAAGAATGCTCCCTCATGCTTTCATTCCTAGGGACAAAATTACGCCATCCCTGGTTTAAAATTTAAACGCCCCCCTGGTCGGGTTTTAAAAAGGAAAAACTCTTTGGGGCTTTTTTTTCCCGCCTTAAAATTCTGACATGTCGCTTCCGTTCTTCCCTTTGCCGGGCTTCAAAAACAACAACTTTCACGAAAAGAATTGAGACAAATTTTTCCCTGAGTAGTTCTGCAGGTTGCTTAATGAGGTTATCCCCTCTTTTAAAAACAACCTCCTTCGGGTTTGGAATCCTTTCCTGCCATTTTCCCCAAACCTGATTGTACCCCTGTCCCCTCCACCCACGTCACCAATCCACTACCTGTTTGAGACCCCTGTCATAAAAATGCAATGAAGATCTGATCGTAAATTTCATTGTATATTTTCTGATTTGAATCTGTCCAGGACATGTCAGTTCCTTTTTTTTACCTGTTGATTGCATTTTTCGTCTTCTTCTTCTTCTTCTTCTTTTTTCTTCTCTTCTTCTTCTTCTCGAACCTCTAGAGGGGAACGCCAGCCCCCCTGACGAATGCGCCGTGCGCGTGGGCCCCAAGGGCACCGTAGAGCTTCCTCTCCACTGATGTTTGCCCGTCTATTCGTTGTCTCAAGCTTTTGAAAACGGGCAACCCTGCAGTAATTGCTGTTGTCTACTGCCGGCTGGCAGGGGCCCGTCGACTGACCGCCTAAAATTGGTAAAGGGGGTGTATTCAGGGGGTTGTGGCCGCAGCCGAAGATGGCCACCTGCTCTGATTTTGTTTACGGGTGGTAGGGCCATTTATTAAAACGTGGATGCCCTGCAACCCTGGCTTGCTGTTGGCTTTGATGTTTGTTTTGGGGTTTCCCTTGAGGGTTGTGGATTATCCCCCTCTTCTTTTTGCCCCCTTTAGCCAGATGTCTGCATTTCGAAATTTCAATTAATTCATTTAGGGTTTATTCATTATTTAATTTTCAAAATTTATTCTTCTTTTGGGGTTTTTTTTTTTTTTTACTTATTAAATTGTGTTGTTTTTAGTTCATCCCATTGCTTTGTCGCCCCCTTGGTTTTTAACACCCCCGCCCAAGGCGTTTCCCCCCACTTGGTCTTTTACCCCCCCCGCCACAGGCTTGTCCCCACTTGGTCATTAAACCCCCCGCCCACTTTTGAAAAACCGAGCTTGTACCACCGACCACGTGCCCCAAAAAATCCACGGGGGATTTGTGTCAAGTCAGACAAGGTCACCCCCAGAGATGACACTGCACTCCCGCCAAGGCACCCCCGTCGTGTTGGAAACCCCCTTTGCAATCGGATGGGAGCACACCGTCTCCCAGGTGCTGACAGTGTTGCTTATCGTGGGTCCTTTGACAGTAAGTTGCTGCTTCGGTTTCATCCCCACACCACCCAAACGAAAATGCCTTTGAACTTGTCAGTTCCAAAACCCCGCCCTGAACTCGCAAGGGGGTAAGGTCATAGAGAGGAAACGAAAAAGGGACGTCACCGGGAAAGAAGGTCATAAAGGGGGGGCCCCAAACTTGAGCTTTTTTTATGCGCTTGATGGGGATTTAAATGACGAAAATGTGTTAGGTTTCCGTACTGCACAACATGTTTTGCTTTACTTCAAATTTTATAAAATGCCCTAACAGCTAAGCTGGCCCCACAAAACAAAAAATTTTCCATTGTTGGGCGGGAAATTTGAGCAACTTTCCCACGAAGCTGAAAGAAAAAAAAAACCCCAAAAAAAAAAAAAAAAAAAAAAAAAAAAAAACCCAAAAACAAACAAAAAAAAAAAAAAAACACCCAAAACTGTGTGATTCCATCTTCTGACTGGGCCGTAGAAAACACAGTTAACACTGGGCGGGGCGGGCTGGGAAAGCAGATGGAATGACTCCAGGGTAATCGAACCCCAGACCTTTAGCCGGGGAACATGAAATGCTAACCACCGACGGTTGGCTGATACTTCCTTTTTGTCTGTTAGACTGTCTCCCCACCCACCACCCCCTTTCTTCTTCTTCTTTCTTCTTCTTTTTTCTCTTCTCTCTCTCTCTCTCTCTTCTCCTCTCCTCCTCTCTCTCTCTCCCCCCAAAAATTTGTTTTTTTTTATATCAAAAAAAATATTTGTTTTTAAAATTTTTATATTTTTTTTGAGTAGAATTTACCAGAGCTCCTTCTGAGGGGGGACAGACAGCGAATAAAGACCCCCCCCCTCCTCTCTCTCTCCTCTCTCTCTCCTCCTTTTCTCTCTCTCTCTTCTCTCCTCTCTCCCCTCTCTTTGTTTTTAAAAAAGGTTTTTTGAACAATTTGTGAAACCTTTTTCACTTATTTTCTTATAACTGGGGGTAACATGAAATGTTAAGCTGTTACAAATGATGAATGGCATAATAAAAAATGGAAAAGTTTAGACTTCCCGGGCGGAAAAAAAACTTGATAAAAACGAAGAAAAAAAAATATCATACCCCTCACGAAGTATTTTATAAAACTTCCACCCCCTCCGTTTCCCTCCCCCCATCCCACATGCACATGCGCGCACGTGCTCAGGCTCACTAGCACATGGACTGGGCACACACACACACACACACACACACACAACACAATACACCACGCTGCGCGCCACGCACGCACGCACGCACGGCGCCCCCGCACGCACGCACCACGACGCAACACGCACGCACCAGCACGACGCACGCACGCACGCACGCACACACACACACACACACACACACACACACCACACTCACTCTCCAGCACCTTTCACACCATAAACACACACACAAACACAAACACACCACACACACACACACACACACACCAAAACACACCACACACACACGCACGCCGCACGCCCACGCACCACGCACACACACAACACACACACACACACCACACACACTTCCAACGCACCACGACGCACGCACGCACGCAGCACGCCGCACCCCACGTACCACGCAGCCGCACGCACGCACGCACGCACGCACGCACACACACAACACACCACCACCACAACACAACACACCACACACACACACCACGCACACACACGTGACTTCCGGGCGTGGTAAAAGACCTTAAAAGCGTTTAAATTTTTAAAAGCTTCACTTAAAACATAAACTTTCCGGACAACATGTAAAAAAACAAAACCAAAAAAACACACCCAAAAGTTCTTGAAAAAGAAATCGATTCCCCCCCAAAAAAATGAAGTTCTAAAGGGGCGACTTGGGTTGTCCCTTTAAAAAACCCCCCTTAGGACACCAACACAATCACATTGCAGATGCTCACATTTATAGGAAAAAAAAGCGGGCCTTCCGTCATTCCCCTCCTTCTTCCTGGGCCCCCGGACAATGTAGGAGCGAACTGAAAGGGGGGGGGGGGGGGGGGGGGGGGTGAGGGGGGCATTTTGGGACCTTTAAATTGGAGTGGCATTTTTTTAATTTCCAAATTTAAGAAGTGCCAAGCCCCTTTCAATTTTCATCAACACTTCCAAATTTTGTTTAAAACTTTTGTGGCGCGCGCCTCCCCTGACTCAACTGTGGGCAATAAGAAGAAAAACTTAAAGAATGGGGTGAAAAACAATGCGCCCAAAAGAAACGAATCGTCATTCCGTTACCAACCTATCCAAGATCAAAAAAAAAGTGATGAAGCAAGAAGGAGTGGATGAAAGGAGACAAAAAAAAAACTCCTATTACAAAAAAAAGATTTTTACATGAAGGGGTAATTAAACTAAAACAGTCAACTATGACCCTAAGGCAATTTTGGAAAATATTAGAACGTGAACAGAAAAATGTAATGCACTGATATCCCATGGACAATGGTATGAACACTTCCAAGATATTTAACAACACCTGGGCTGGCTCAAAGAAATCTTAGCCGACGAACCGACGGACGAATCGGATGAGCCCCTTTTTAAAGATCCTATTTCTGAAAGGAAGTTGTATTTTTTAAAACTTAAACGGGTAAAAGTTTTGGACTGATATGAATTGGGGAAAAGCTTAGATATCCAACGAAAAAAGTAATTGATTTTTCCCTAAGCTTTTCAAAAAAGATATTTGAAAAAGGGGTTTTCCCAAAAGAATGGGTAAATCCATTTATTTTCCCAATTTTACAAAAAAGGGGGTGAAAACTAAACCCGATTTACCGTGGTGTGCTTAAAGGTCGGAGCAATGGGAAAAACCCCTTTCTGAAAAAACGACTCTCACAAGGGGAAAAAAGAAAGGAAAAAATTTGCAGAGGAGCAAGGGAAGGTTTTTGAGAGGAATTTTGTACAATTGACACATCTTCACTTTTTTAAACCCCTTTTTGAAAAATATTTTGGGGGAAAGAAATTCTAAGCTTATGTACTTTCGCGACTTTAGAAAAACATTTTATTCGTGACAAAATGTCTTATGGGATGTGTTAAGGAGAAGTGGGGTTTATGGAAAATTGTAAAAGCACTTCGAGGGTCATGACTCAGTCATTGCATGTGTCAGAGATAAAAAAATCTTATTCTGATTTTTTTTTCATTGTCCGAGAGGAGTAAAACAAGGTGTGTACTTACCCAATTTTTTTTTCCTTTTTTTGTTAATGAATTAGCCTAAATTTTATCGGAAAGGGAAGCTGGGCCAGAGTACAGATCTGCAGAGGAATTTCTTTTTCTCTTTGCAGATGATGGATTGTTATCAGATACGGGTAGGTTTACAGAATCATTGAACAATCAAAAAAGGAAGCAACAGGTTTGCCTGAATAAATCAGAAAACTAATGTTATGGTTTTCCGTAAAGGTGGGTATCTTTTGGAATAAGAGAAAGATGGGAAAAATGGGAAATGAAGAAATTAAACAACAAACACAAAAAAATACTTAGGCTTAATATTTTAAAAAAAATTAAGTTGATCTGCCCTTTTAGCATGAGCAGAAAAGGGAAGATGGGTGTTATGAAATTCAAAAGTCACAGGAAACACAACAATTGATCCTTTTCTATTCTGGGAACTTTTTGATACCCCGTCGAGCCCAATTGACTACGCAAGCAGAAATTTTGGGGGGTTTGGGAAAACAGGTTAAAAGAAAAAGTACATACTTTTGCCCCTTAAACGATTCTGGGTACCTTTTTCACTCTTCAAAAAAATGATTTACGGAGAAACGGAAGATAAACCATTTTACGTTCGAACAGCAGTAAAATGTGTTAAGTACTGGTTTCGATGGGAAGATTTTCCAAAAAAATAGAATTTAGGCAAGCCCCTTTATATGAGTTAATACAAAGAGGCAGGCAAACAAACGGGCACAAAAGTTTGGAAACTCTGACACAAAGGCTTTGGGGTAGAGGTTTGTTCAGGGTGTTAGCTTCGGAAGGGTTTAAACAGAATTAAGGAAAGGGTTTTTCTGTACAAAAAAACGGGACCGAGATAGAAAATAAAGGAAAATATAATGGTATCGTTCCTTTAAAATAACGTTTTGAAGCGGGGGAGATATCGTCCTTAAAAAAAAAAAAAAGGGAAAAAGATCGGGAAAAAATTTTAAAAAGAGTGCATGGCTAGGGGTTGCAAAACACGGAAAAAACCCGTGAACGAAGTGCTGACTGCCCGATGTGCTCACAAAAATAAGTGAAGTGCCTTTCTTTTCCCCAAAGTTGCTTCTTCTCAGATTTCCCGAAAATTTTTTATTTTTCAAAAAGATCTATTTAGCCTACGTAGGGGGTATAAATTTTTTTCAAAAAGGTAATTTTTAAAACCATTATTTCCCTTTCAAATATTTTCTGAAGCACCACTGCGAGAAGAAAGAAATTAAACTTACGACAAGTATTGTATTCTAATTTTATTTGTTTTGTAAAAGTTGAAATTTTGTAGAGTGGATGGCCCTGGTTTTGGTGTGTGTGCGCGCGCACGCGCGCGCACTTATGTGTGTGTGTGGGGTGTGTGTGTGTGGTGTGTGTGGTGTGTGTGTGTTTTGTGCGAGTGGGGTGTGCGTGGTGTGTGTGTGCGTGCGCGCGCGCGCGGCGTGCGTGCGGCGTGCGTGCACAATTGTGCGTAAAGGTTATGGGCAACTGAAGGGGGGCGGGGGGGAGGGGGGGAGGGAAAGGGCGGTCGGGGAACTGTCAGATTAGAGGTGAGGGTTTAGAGAAAGGAGAAGGAAGAAATGAGCTTGCCTTTTTAAATAGTTTTTTTTAGGGTAAGGGGAGGAAGGGAATGGGAACAGTATTTTTGAACTAAGCGGTGGAATGGTAGCGTTTTAAAGGGTGTTATATAGGAAGTTTTTTCGACTGTTCCCCACGGGGGTTAGTCTTGTTATAAAATCCGTACCTTTTAATAATTGACTTTTGTAAATCCATTACTTCCGATACTTGTTAAATTTTAAAAAATTTTTTTCTTCCTTAACTTTGTTTCCCTTGATTTCAGTGAATCGAAGTGTCAAGTCGTAGTGTACCCCCCTTGCCTTAATGGGTTGTTTGCTGAAACAAAAAAATCGCAAAACGTCAAAAGGGCAAAACGTCTCTCTCTCTCTCTCCTTGTGTTAAAACAGGTTGTATGAACAAGTTGTGAAACCTTTTACATTATCTTCATAATGGGGTAAAAGAAAGTTACAGCTGTTACAAAATGACTTGAATTGAGCAGTAAAAAAAAAAGGGGAAAGTTCAGACTCTCAGGTGCGGAAAAAAAAATCGATAACACAAGAAAAAAAAAAATCATACACCACGCAAAGTATTTTTTTAAATCCACCCCCTCCCGTAGTTCCCTCCCCCATCCCACATCAAAGCGCGCACTGCCACGTGCTCCTAGCACATGGGCATGACCCCACAAAACCCCCCACACACCACACAACACACACCGGCCCGCGCGCACGCACGCACACGCACGCGCGCACGCACGCCGCCGCAGCACGCACCCCGCACGCACGCACGCACGCACGCAGCACGCACGCACGCACAAACCCCACACACACACACACACACACACCACTCTCTCACGCCCTTACACCACAAAACACACACACAACACAAACACCACACACAACACACACACACCACCCAAAACACACACAACACAACGCACGCACGCACGCACGCACGCACAAACGCAACACACACACACACACACACAACACACACACACACACAAACACACCCACGCCGCACGCACGACGCACGCACGCACGACGCACGCACCCGCACGCACGCAGCCGCCCCGCACGCACACACACACACACACAAACACACAACCACCACACACACACCACACGCACACACACGTGACTTCCCGGGCGTGTGTAAAAGACCCTTAAAAGCGTTAACTTAAAAGCTTCACTTAAAAAATAAACTTTCCAAGGGGCAGACATGTAAAAAAACAAAAACCAAAAAACAACACCACAAAAATTTCTTGAAAAAGAAAACGTTCCCCACAGAAAATGTAAGTTCATAACAGGTGCGATGTGGTGCTTTTCTTTAAAAACCCCCCTTAGGACACCAACACAATCAGCATTTACAGATGACGTCACATTGATGAGGAAAAAGAAGCGGGCCTTCCCGTCATTCCCACTCCTTCCTGCCCCATGGCCTCCGGACAATGTAGGAGCGAAGTGAAAGGGGGGGGGGGGGGATGGGTGGAGGGGGGGCATTAGGGACCTTGAAATTGGAGTGGTGTTTATCTTGGCTCAAAAACGCCTTGTGGCTATGTTCCTGTATAAAGACGTCAGCTTTCCTGCTCGTTTAATTTTTTTTTTTTATTGTTGTCTAATCGTGGGTGCCAGCGTTCGTGTGCACACTGTTTTCACACATGCACATTGGCCTGCATGCGTGTATCGAATCATGAACTTTGCATACACGGACACACCAGTTGACAGTTACATGTGCGCACGTTCATGCAGGCATGCACAAACGAAGACATGCATGCACATGTAAATGCCCCCCCCCCCCCCCCCCCCCCACCCCCCCCCCCCCGATTTGGTAATAAGAAAAACGATACTCTCCATCCAAGCTCTTGGTCATAAGGCTAATGCTGCGGAGAATGAGATATGCGATTATTCTGGCACCAAGCAGCGTACATTACTGTTTATAATGGGTGGAAAAAGGGGAGGAGGGGGATGGCAATACATGAGAAGAAAACATTTCCTTTCTGACCTAGAGAACTAAAAGACAACACTGTTCACGTCAGCATTTGAATATCAGGGTGGCTGCTATCATAGATCGATCAGAGTATTGTTTCTTTTATGCATTCTCTTAACTTTGAAAGCCACTCTTTGTTCTCTCCCCTTCTCATTAATTAGAGATATCTCTTGGAGAACGCTATTTATGCACACATTGTACGTTGTCTGGTCATTGGTCAACACTTGTATAACGTTTGCTCGTTTCTCGTTTGCAGGATCTAGTAATATGTTCTCTCTCTTCTCTCTCTCTCCTCTCTCTCTCTCTCTCTCTCTCTCTCTCTCTCTCTCTCTGGGCTTCCATTCACAAAGTAGTTTTTGTCATAGTTTTTCTTTCATCTTTTCTCCTTTTTTTGTGGAGCCGCCAGTTTCCTATTATCATCATTTTCTTCTTCATCTTCTTCTTCTTTTTACCTTTCTTCTTTTTGTCTTCTTCTTCTGTCGCCCCCCCCCCCTCTCTCTCTCTCTCTCCCTCTCTCTCTCTTCTCTCTCTCTCTCTCTTCTGTGGGTGGTGGGAGGGACTGGGGTGGGGTGAAGGCAATCTAGCCTCTTCTCTCTTTCACACCTTTTTTCTTTCTGATTTTCTTTTGAGTCGGATCTCCAGCCTCTATCTTTTTTTTTTCTTTTTCAACTGTTCTTTCATCTCAGGGTTTTCTTCCATAATTCTTCGACAACAAAAAGAAAAAAAAAAATCACGTCTATACATTGCGTTTGTCACACTTCTTTGTTTTTATCAAGCATGTGTGTGTGTGTGTGTGTGTGTGTGTGGCTGTGTGTGTG
>JAFLJL010000203.1:20000-22715 GCA_018398815.1 Conus ventricosus | reverse complement strand
CTCTCCATCACTGACGGCAAACTATTCATGGGAAACAGGGAATGATTCTCTAGGATCAGACCACGTTCCTATAACAATATCATTGAATAATAAAATGGAGAACAAAGAATATTTTGAAGAAGATATGATTCCAAAATACAATTATAAATGTGCAGATTGGTCTCTTTTAAAGATAGTCTTAGAAACACGGATATAGAGTTTTCATCTGTGGATAATATAGACGACCAATATATACGTTTCTGTAAATACATTCTTGAAGCAGCAAATACATCTATTCCAAAGCTAAAAGGCACAAATTCAAAGAAACATAGCGGAAATGTTTGGTGGAACAAAGAATGTGAAATTGCAAATAACAAGAAAAAGGAAGCATTTAAGCTTTATTGCAAAAAGAGATCAGTAAGCAATCATAAGAAAATGAAAGAGTTTGGAAAGGAAAGTGATGATGTAATAGAAAATGCTAAGACGCAACACTGGAATAACTTTTGTAATTCTGAAATTAGAGATTGTAAAGATATGGGGAAAGTTTGGGAAGAGATAAAAGCTATGAAAAATGGATTTATATCTCCTCAGTATCCCATAAAAGTAAACAATAATAATATTCCTAGTGCTGAAGAAAAAGCAGAAGCCTTTGAAACATGTTTGCTAATGTTAGCTGCCCTGAGGACTGACAGATACTGATAGAAATTATAGGATGCATGAAGAAAAATGTGAAGCAAATACAGAAGGAACACATGATAAGTGCAATAGCCTTAATGCTTCTTTAACAATAACAGAACTAAAAGAAGCTATACGACAAATTCCAAATAAAAAATCATCTGTAGGATTAGATGCAATATCTAATCAGATGTTAAGGAATTTGCCAGAAAATTTTATTGATTTTCTTCATGGATTATTTGATAAATGTTGGAGAAGTGGTGAAATGCCGAAAATCTGGAAACAGACAATTATTGTCCCTATTCACAAACAAGGTAAATCTACTAACGATATTAAGAACTACAGGCCTATCGCATTAACATCCCATGTCTGTAAACTCTCAGAAAGAATAGTTCTAAATAGACTTGTACATTATTGCGAAAAATATGATGTAATTCCAATTAACCAAGCTGGCTTCCGAAAAGGAAGATCAACAACAGAAATCTTAGTAAAATATCTACTAATATAAAAAAAACAATTTGCCAGACGTAAATGTATATTAGCCACCTTTTTTGATATAAACAAAGCGTATGACCAAGTGTGGCATTTCCAGCTCTTGAACAAAATTAAAGACATTGGCCTGTCTGGAAACGTATATAACTATATTAAATGTTTTTTGCAAGACAGGGTGATACAAACTAGAATAGGGAAAACTTATTCAACATCCAGAAACGTATCAATGGAATCCCTCAAGGGTCAGTTCTAGCTCCCCTTCTCTTCACCATATTAATGTATGATTTGCCAAGTAAGATATCGAACAATGTTGTACTTGTCCAATATGCGGATGATATATGCATGTGGATGGAAGTAACTCTGAAAAAGAAAACACCCCAGCGTAGTATAAATTATATAAAAAGATTTATCAACGCGAGCTTGACAAGATGGGTGAATATTGAAGCTAAATGGGCTAAGTCTATCTTATGAAAAAACAAACATCATTCTCTTTAACAATGGCTCAAATCCAGATAGAATGCCTGTCTTTACTTTGGGTAATACAACTATTAAATATGTAACACAGGTAAAATTTTTGGGAGTTCTTTTTACTTCAAAGTTAACATGGAACATACACATTGATAATTTACTAACTAAAGCAATGAAAACGTTAAATTTAATAAAAAATAGTCTCTAAACAAAAATGGGGACAAAACTCATGTACATTAAGTAACACTGTGTAAATCTTTAATGCGATCAAAGTTAACATATGCACAAGAAGTTTTTTTCAGTGTTCCAAAATATTTATTAAAAAAGCTTCAAAGCATTGAATGTAAGGCATTAAAAGTAGCACTAGGTCTACCAACTCATGCATCATCATCACGAACATATTTTGAGACTCAAATGCTTCCATTAGAAGAGTATAGAAGACTAGCGTGTTGTAAATATGTAATTAAAAAATCAGCTATCAAAACATACATCAACTCTGACGTAAAGGTTAGGTCAGATATTGACTTTCCTAAAAGAGCTAAATCAATATCCTCTCAAGTTACACTAGCAACATTCACAACCAAAACTATAACCGACTCTGGCATTTCTACAGATCAAGATTCAGTATCTGTCAGACCATCATTTTTCCCAATACCAACATGGGAACTTCAAAAAGCTTATTTTGACCTTGACCACACAAATATAAAGAAAGACGAAAACATAAATATGCTAGCCAGTTATACTAAATGCCATATTGAAGAAAACTACACGAACCATTTAAAGGTATACACAGACGGTTCTTGTATAAGCAGTAAAACAGGGTGTGCCTTTTTAATTCCTGATTTGAAAATTGAGAAATCGTTCTATATTGGATTAACACAAGTCCATATTTACAGCAGAACTAACAGCAATACTTATGGCCTTAAATTATTTGATCACCTTCCCTCAAACTGTATTTCAGATTCTTTTTTGTGTAGATTCTAAATCAGTTTTGCAGGCATTACAAGCCTTACAACTGCACACCCGGCCAGAAATGATTTATGGAAATCAGTTGTTTGATACACATGCTAATTGTAAGGGTACCCAGATAACGTTTTGTTG
>JAFLJL010000202.1:7500-10000 GCA_018398815.1 Conus ventricosus | reverse complement strand
TTTCTACATTGCGTATGCTCCCATAAGCACCCATGCTGATGAAAATGGTAATTGTGAACTTTAGCGGCTAATCATAATTATAATACGCTCTCTCAGCAATCAATTCATTAATCATCCCTGCTTTCTGGAGAAGAAAAAAACCCCGATTCTTTCGACTACGAAAACACATACACCGTAGTTATGGTCTTTTGACGCTCGTAATGTGCCATAGCACGGCCACCCATCCTGCCGTTTCTCTCACGGTCAGTGCTCGGACCACAAGGCGAGACGACCGAGAGAAAGAAGAAGGGACTTACTGTCTGCTCGCTCGGACGTTGCAGCACCACAGGCTGGCTACCCCTGCTGACAGGAGGGGGGGGGGGGGGGGGTGGGAGGGGGGGAGGTGGTCGCAGAAGTCGTTTGCCTGTGAAGAAAAGAGGGGAGGAATGGGCGGTTGGAATGTGTTTGGGGGGGGGGGGGGGGGGGGTATTGATCCTTTGGCACATACATATGAGTATTTGGACTCCCCAGGTGAGATGTTTGTGAAGACGAGTGTTTTCGGATTGGTGGTACGCTCTGGAGAGAGAGAGAGAGAGAGAGAGAGGAGAGAGAGAGAGAGAGAGAGAGAGAGAGAGAGAGAGAGGAGAGAGAGAGAGAGAGAGAGAGAGAGAGAGGGGGATGGGGGGGGGGGGGGAGAGAGAGTAATCGGAATGACTTGTATTGTAAAGCATTGTGTAGTATGGACTGGATTCTCACCCACTCCCACACAACCTCCAAGCTCTATTCTAAAAGAAAGACAGATAGGAAAAAAAGTCCATGAGTTTCCCAAAACTGACATTCAAAGAAAACTAAAACTGAAAGGTGAAAGGAAATGTCGCTGTGACCTAGACGCGGAACACGTCATCATATTGTGGAAAAGAAATGTTGATGGGTTAGGCGGGTTAGGAGTTTTGCACTTCCTGCTTTTAATGACCTCCTCTACACCCACCCCCCTTGACACCACTCTCCACCCCCTCCTCCCCCTCCCCCATCACAGCACGCGCCATATCTATCCTCGCCTCCTTCTCTGTATACATTTGGGGTGGATGAAGTCTGGTCGGTGATTAAATGCACTGCTATATTTTGCTGTCCCCCCTCCCCCTCCACCTCAACACACACACTCTCTCTCTTCTGTGTGTGTGTGTGTGTGTGTGTGTGTGTGTGTGTGTGTGTGTGTGTGTGTGTGTGTGTGTGTGTGTGTGTGTGTGTGTGTGTGTGTGTGTGTGTGTGTGTGTGTGCGTGCGAGGGAGCGTGCATCCGCGTGCGTGTATGTGTGTGTGTGTGTGTGTGTGTGTGTGTGTGTGTGTGTGTGTGTGTGTGTGTGTGTGTGTGTGTGTGTGTGTGTAGTGTGTGTGTGTGTGTGTGTGTGTGTGTGTGTGTGTGTGTGTGTGTGTGTGTGTGTGTGTGTGTGTGTGTGTGTGTGTGTGTGTGTGTGTGTGTGTGTGTGGGTGTGCGTGTGCGTGTGGTGTGTGTGTGTGTGTGTGTGTGTGTGTGTGTGTGTGTGTGTGTGTGTGTGGAGGGTGTGGGATAGGGGAAAGGGTGAAAGAGGTGGTTGTCGTACGTAGTCTGTTACTATCTCAGAAGAATGTAGACTTCCCTCCCCATGAGGTGACCTAATCCGCCCCTGTGCCTAGTGACAGACATTCTACCAACTGGTATTGCAGGGAACTGCATTTCTTTGCTTTGCCTTGTTCTGTCCCTGTGCCTAGTGACAGGCATTCTACCAACTGGTATTGCAGGGACCTGCATTTCTTTGCTTTGCCTTGTTCTGTCCTGCATGCGATGGTTGGTCTTGTGTTGCACGGCATGTGTTCTGCTTCATTCTGGACGGTTTCACTGTCTCGTTATATATTCTACTGTATTGTACAATACAGTATTGCACTGCAGTGTATAAAGCCGGACTACTTTGACCACAGAGACCCGTGGCTACAGACGGGCCACGTTGTCGTGGTGTGCTGGCCTAAAACATGCCCCAGGCCAAAATGACCCTGAGGATAACACACTCGCCAGTAAACCATGGAATCGTTTTGTGTCACTAGTTGGTTGAAGTTGTGCATCATGGAGTTATCATGTTAAAAGCAGATGCATGTACGATGTTGTCTTCAATGCAAACTTACGATGGTTTGATTACGTGTGCTCGATTTCTCTGGAGTCCAATTTCATGATTACCGTCAGTCATAACAAGCCTTTTCTTTGTTTTATCATTGATGTCATATGAATCATGAACGTACATGATACTGGTACTGCAAAAAGACTCAAGCCAATGCAATATACAAATTGATTCCCAGAGTTAGACCTAGTCTTCCAACAGGAGAAAATGCACGACTCACCCGTAGCATCCCCACCACTCACTCACGGCGGCCAAGACGATAGGGATGGTGCTTTTACAGTTACGGTGGCATTGTGTGTAACAATTGGATCCCGGCACTTCTAGACGCCAGAATGACAACATTGGGCTGCTGCACCAACCTTTTCATATGGA
>JAFLJL010000202.1:0-5000 GCA_018398815.1 Conus ventricosus | reverse complement strand
GTAGGGGGGAAGGGGGGAGAGAATGTAAATATCTATGTTCAATCTCACCCATCTTATTTTGCACGAAAACCCCCCTTTTTACAAAAATATCACGTCCTTCTCATGCTACTTTTAGCCAAAATTAACACCTGTTTTTAAACAAAATTCACACGCAAAAACCTCTAAAAATCGACGTAATCGGCCCATTAAAATGGGGGCTTACATGCAAAATAAGATGGGTGATCGTGAACATAGATATTTACATTCTCTCCAAGGGCATAAAAATCATTATAAAAAAGTGCAAAACTCTTCGCATCTGGCCACATTACTGATCACCCCTGGGTCTAACTTGAGACCCTATAGCATAAAAAAATCTAATGACAAACAGTCTGCCTTTCTACTTCCAGCACTATTAATAAATCAGAACAAACAACTAGCCTTCCATCTTGATTAGTTATTTTTACATTCAATGAATTTATAGGCCCTCAATTAATTCTTTAAATTGACTGTCTCCGTCAAACCTATATAACTGATAATCGCAAAACCCTGCCTTAATTGACGGCAGCACTTTTAGAACCTTAGATGGATAGCCCTCAAATAAATTAGTATCTGTTCTTAACTCATCTAAATGGACATACAACATTGGGTTCATGAGAAAATCAGTTGGTTCATTACCTTTAAATTGATAGGCATCTTCTTGTATACTAAATTTATAAGATCTATCGCTACTGTGGAAGCCTACGATTCGAGCAAGCCCTCTAGGAAAAGTGTACTCCCTTCTTTCTTCTAGTGGGAAATGTATAGTAATTCTGAGGTTTGCTTTGTTGATTGTTAGCAATATGCCAAATTCGTTAAGTACTTCTTTTAAAGAACAAAGTTGTAATAACCTTCTGGTATTTGTATATGACTTACTTGACTGCCTTGTTCGTCATCCAGTTATTTTGAGCCTCTTCAGATATGTTAACCCACTTAACTTTGAAACCAAGTTCTCTAAGAGCAGCCCTACAATTGCCTAACCCTATTATTAATTGGGTACGTTAAGAACACACTCTCGTTTTGCTTGGTTATATAGATGTACATATTTTTTATAACTATTTTGAAAACTATTTAAAAAAGGAACCTTTTAAATATAACGAAAGGCTCACTTCCAATGTAGGAGAGTTTTATAACCACAAATCTTTAGACTCAGCAATTTAAACCATTGCCGTAGATCGGATCATATGGCTTCAGGGTTAGACTTGTTAAACGCCTAACTAAATATTTAAAATCCGCCAATAAAGAGTGACAGAGTGCCATCGCATGTCATCCAACCCTAAGGCTTTTTCCAGAACAGTTAAATTTTGCCATTTACTGCGCAACACTGGCTGTGGGGTTTCATATGCAACCATTAAACCACCCAATTCTTTTGTAAGGTCAGTATATACCTTTTCATGGATTATTCCAGTACAGAGAATTACTAACTGAACTACAAGTGCCTCTCCCTACCGACAACGCGTTTAACCCATTTAACAGCCCAGTGAACACAATGCATATTAAAAATATTTGCAACGAATTTAACAGTAATCCTTCAACTGATTTTAAAACAAAAGTTGACCAATCCTGGGATGGGACATAGTATTGTGGGGCGAACGTATAGAGATATACTTATGACTACTGGGCCTGGCCAACGTTCTTTTCAAACCAGACCAACAAGTTCGATGAATGATGTCAATAGAACAAAAAAGCCCTATGCTTGGCCCAACATTTATCTTAGATGATGAACGTAAAGGCCTAACAATGCCAGGAGTGCAAAGACTTATGACTCCATACGGGACATTACGTTTGGTTGTCTCATTAGGAGCACAAGCATGACAGTTGGCATAGTGAATAATATACAGGCTTTGATGCTAGAAAAAATTTCTAGCAATTTAGAAAGCTGCTATTAACTCTTGCTGTTGATTTGCCTGCCAGCATCACAAGGTATCCAAGAACGTTCTTGCACACGCTACGGTCAAGGTTGACTTTGAGTTGGCATGGCTTTACATGCTACCCTTGACCTTAGGGACTCAGCTTGGCTGATACAGATTTATAATAATGAAATCTCATAGCTGGAGACGCCCAAAATTAGGGCACAATCAAGGTTTCAAACACAAGGGCCTGCTCCATCCATTTAAAAAAAAGTACCTAGCCTGAAGAAAGCGATCAGTTAATAAGCGCCCCCACAGCCGAAGCACGCCACCTGTTGATCTGCCCCACACTGACAGTTCACACTAAGCGAAAAGACAGCCTTGTTGTTATTTTTTAACTTTTACTGGATTACGCAATACTTTATTCACCTAAAAAAAATTAATCAACGCTAGCACTCCTAACGTCAAGATGGTCGGCATATTATAACACCAGTAATTGGCCTATAGTAGACCCACCCCCAACTAACAACACTACCATTATGCCAGGCAGAGCATCAAGCGCTTTAGCTGCTAACTTCTTTTAATAAGTTTGCTCGAAGATGATGCATATGTTTTCTAATCCAATTTTACCAGGCTGAGGTGAACGGGGTGATACTGGGCCTGTGGTGCACTGCGGTTCTAAAAAAGATAAAACAAGTGTTCGAGGATAGCAAAACCAACCAGCCGTTAATATACTAACTATTCCTCTGTTACTCTGACGAGGTCCTTATTCTTTCTGCCTGCGTAGTATTTTCATTAAAGCATTTCTGTTTATAGTTTCTCTGAATTGCTTGTTTGTGATGCTCGCTGCGCTCTGTTAGTAGACAAACATTTTAACGGGCTTTCCTTTATAGCATTGAATCTTGTATTTTCTCCTGTATTCTAGCCTTTCTTCTCGCCCTAAATTGTTTATCATCTGCATCAGCGAGTTTATGTTTTTCTTCTTCTATCTCTCTCTCTTCTCTACCAAGTTTTCTAGGATTGAGCGCAATTCCCTCCCTGACAGTTGTAAAAGGCTCCTTTAATACCCTCAAGTTCGGCCTAAGCTTATCGTTTTCACTCCTAAGAGCCTCAATTTCCCGGGCTCAGTGAGTTCAGAGTTGTCAATGTGTTTCTAATTGTGTCTCACTTTAAAACTCGTCTCAACTTTCTGTTGTACATCATTTTATTCTTGGACCTAAAATCCTGAAAAGAGGTCCTTTTCTATTTCAGATCGGTTGGCAACCTTTGCACTATGGTTGGTTAACACGGACTAACAAAACTCAGAGCTTAAATCTCAATAAAGTTAAATTCTTTTGTCAGCAACAGGGAGTTTTCCATGAATTGTGCTTGTTTTTAAAAACTGGGTTGATTCTGGTTTTTTTAGTTAAAACCGCACAAGGTCCCCTTTCCTGGTTAAAATTCAAATGATTTCTTTATCTATCTAAATTGGAATCCTAAGCGTTCTTGGTTGCTCTCGACCTATATGTCTATATAATGATCAAATCTATCTAACAATCGTTATTTGGAGTACTCCTACTCCTTGACCTACATGCTGCCCTTCCAAGCGTTTTGCAATGGAACAGGGCCCAATAGTGTTTATCTTTTGTCTTCTGAAGGATCAGGCACTTTTAATCTTCATCCATATTTTTTTCTTTATATTCTTTTTTTTAATAAAAAATGAACTCTACGGTTGTGACCTCGATTCATACAGAAAAAAGAGGAGGAACCCCATGGCCGTAACGGTTTAAGGCAGACTGTAATTAGCTGTATTGTAAATACTCCATAACAGTTCAGCCTGACAAGCTTTAACAGTCAGATCCTGATCTTTTGGCGCTGGCGATGTTATAATGCCAGGCACTGCTTAAAATCTATCATTTCAAAATAAATAATATACATCCGAAGATTTCTAATGCTACTGTTGTTGCTATTTAGGCAGAGCATCGTTTTAAAACATATGGCAATCAAACTGGGAGGGCCAGAGACGTCTTTGTACTAAAGCGAGGCTGACATTTTTTGACTCAATTCTGACCTATGGCTGCCTAAAAAAGAAAGAAAAGCGAAAGTTTATCAGGGAATACAAAGCCCAAACGGTCTCAAGCAAACAGGTTCCTAAAGGGGGGGATGCAAAGGATGAGTTAATGATGAGGCAGTAGCGAAGCATTTGGCCCCAGATTCTTGCATCCTCTAGAGTTTAAACTGTTAAAGTTGCATTGCCATATTACAGGTGACTAAAGAAAACTACATATGAACTGACATTTAATCCTAGCGATTCTGTAGTTCTGTCTGAAGACCCCTTATCCCAAATACACAGTGAGCGCATTTCTCTTGAGTTAGATTGATGAGACTAACCCTTGAACTGGCCAGAACAATTCTTAACCCAGTATAAAAAATAAAACGGTTATTTATTTATGAAGATTTATACATCCCCTACAGAAATAGAAAAAAGCAAGACACCTCTGGAACATACATCTAAATCAGTCTCTGAAGTCTTAAAAGGACTTATTGTTCTTGTTTACTGCAGGAACAACTCCGTTTCAGAGAGAATCAGAAGCGTTTTATAATCCAAAAAATCGAGTGGTTGACTGTGCAAATAAATGGGCAAGTTGATCAGTTGTATTCAGTGCCTTATGGTCCGCGGCTTTTACCTCGCCAACACTTGATGAAATAAGAAAGTGTTCGTGGAGGTAGGCAAAGAGACTACAGTTGATGTGTATGTAAAAAGAACTTCGCCTTTATGAAGTCTGTACTCGAAGGACTACTTAATAACTAAATATGGGCTGTGGTTGGATTTTAGATCACACCTGTGACAACAGATGTTTGGTTTTTTTTTATTTGGAAGTGGAGCAAAGGGTAGGGCACGATGGTATAATAAAAAAATTTTCACAAGGAAAGCAGACGGAAAAACGCACCAATACAAATGCATGTTTTGATGGTTTGTGATGCTCAGCAAACATTGAAGAAAACAGGCTAAAAGACGTGGTTATTAAAATTGCAGGAGAAATATTCTATAAAAAACAGATGGATAGTTTGAAGTTTCTACCCAAAAGATCGCACTGTTCTCTTACCTGCGGGATACGGGTGTGGAAAAACTGTCGTCGTACTTGATTTGTTTAC
>JAFLJL010000201.1:22500-27470 GCA_018398815.1 Conus ventricosus | reverse complement strand
GGCCCATCGTCACCAGCACAACACATTGTGTCGCCCTGTCTGTTACATACGGCCCATCGTCACCAGCACAACACATTGTGTCGCCCTGTCTGTTACATACGGCCCATCGTCACCAGCACCACCACAACACATTGTGTTGCCCTGTCTGTTACATACGGCCCATCGTCACCAGCACCGGCACAACAAATTGTGTCGCCCTGTCTGTTACATACGGCCCATCGTCACCGGCATCGGCACAACACACTGTGTCGCCATGTCTGTTACATACGGCCCATCATCACCAGCATTGGCACAACACACTGTGTCGCCATGTCTGTTACATACGGCCCATCATCACCAGCATCGGCACAACACATGTGTCGCCATGTCTGTTACATACGGCCCATCATCACCAGCATCAGCACAACACATTGTGTCGCCCTGTCTGTTACATACGGCCCATCGTCACCGGCATCGGCACAACACACTGTGTCGCCATGTCTGTTACATACGGCCCATCATCACCAGCATCGGCACAACACATTGTGTCGCCATGTCTGTTACATACGGCCCATCATCACCAGCATCGGCACAACACATTGTGTCGCCCTGTCTGATACATACGGTCCATCGTCACCAGCACAACACATTGTGTCACCCTGTCTGATACATACGGCCCATCGTCACCAGCACAACACATTGTGTCGCCCTGTCTGATACATACAGTCCATCGTCACCAGCACAACACATTGTGTCGACCTGTCTGATACATACGGCCCATCGTCGCCAGCACAACACATTGTGTCGCCCTGTCTGATACATACAGTCCATCGTCACCAGCACAACACATTGTGTCGACCTGTCTGATACATACGGCCCATCGTCGCCAGCACAACACATTGTGTCGCCCTGTCTGATACATACAGTCCATCGTCACCAGCACAACACATTGTGTCGCCCTGTCTGATACATACAGTCCATCGTCACCAGCACAACACACTGTGTCGCCCTGTCTGATACATACAGTCCATCGTCACCAGCACAACACATTGTGTCGCCCTGTCTGATACATACAGTCCATCGTCACCAGCACAACACACTGTGTCGCCCTGTCTGATACATACAGTCCATCGTCACCAGCACAACACATTGTGTCGCCCTGTCTGATACATACAGTCCATCGTCACCAGCACAACACATTGTGTCGCCCTGTCTGATACATACAGTCCATCGTCACCAGCACAACACATTGTGTCGACCTGTCTGATACATACAGTCCATCGTCACCAGCACAACACATTGTGTCGCCCTGTCTGATACATACAGTCCATCGTCACCAGCACAACACATTGTGTCGACCTGTCTGATACGCCATCCACTCCTTGCCCACCACTCATACTCTCTTTGTTTGCCTACCTTCCTATCCTCATCCTCCTCCTCCCCACACCTCTCTACTCTCTCTCTTTCTCGTTTGCCTACCTTCCTCCTCCTCCTTTCCTCCCTCTCCTCTCTCTTTCTCGTTTGCCTACCTTCCTCCTCCTCCTCTCTCTTCTCTCCTCTCTTTCTCGTTTGCCTATCTTCCTCCTCCTCCTCCTCTCTCTCTCTCTCTCGTTTGCCTATCTTCCTTCCTCCTCCTCTCCTCTCTCTCTCTCTCTCTCACTCTTTCTCGTTTGCCTATCTTCCTCCTCCTCCTCCTCCTCTCTCTCTCTCACTCTTTCTCGTTTGCCTATCTTCCTCCTCCTCCTCCTCCTCTCTCTCTCTCTTTCTCGTTTGCCTATCTTCCTCCTCCTCCTCTCTCTCTTTCTCGTTTGCCTACCTTCCTCCTCCTCTCTTTCATTCTCGTTTCCCTACCTTCCTCCTCCTCCTCTCTTACTTTTCTCGTTTGCCTACCTTCCTCATCCTCCTCTCTCTCTTTCTCGTTTGCCTACCTTCCTCCTCCTCTCTCTCTTTCTCGTTTGCCTACCTTCCTCCTCCTCTCTCTCTTTCTCGTTTGCCTACCTTCCTCCCACCCCTGTCTCTCTCTCTCGTCTAACTGCCTCAGCTCTCTCTCTCTCTCTCTCTCGTCTAACTTCAGCTCTCTCTCTTTGTTTCTGTCTGCTCTCTCTCTCTCTCTCCCTCTCAATCTTGTCTAACTTCAACTCTCTCTGTCCTGCTCTGTCTGTCTGTCTCTCTGTCAATGCGTGAGTGAGTGACTGAGTATGAGAGAGAGAGAGAGAGAGAGAGAGAGAGAGGAGAGAGAGAGACAGACAGAGAGAGGGGAGAGAGAGGGTGTCTGTATGTATGCGAACGCGCGCGCGCGTGTATGTGTGTGTGAAAGAGAGAGAGAGAGAGAGAGAGAGAGAGAGAGAGAGAGAGAGAGAGAGATAAAGAGAGAGTGCGCGTGCGTATGCTTGTGTATGTGTGTGAGTAGGTCTGTGTCTGTTAACTAATGTTGCGGCCATTTGAACCCCCCCCCCCCCCCCCCCCGGCAATCCCCTGACGACACGTGTTTGTGGCCGAGCGGAGTGAGGGCCGGTGGGGAAGCGATGAAACAGCCACGGTCTGAGTGATCAATCATTACCCCGCGTCCCCTGCAGCAAAGATAGTTCGCCCTACGCCCGTAGGGCGTACAGTCTTTGCCTGCAGTCACTGCGCAGGGATTGGGCTGTCACACCTCATTGCTCGCCCTGGGGAGGAGATAGGGTTGGGGAGAGTTGGGGGGGGGGGGGGAGAACACATGCAGGCAGGGAGGGGATTGGGTGGGGGGGGGCTAGGTGCACACGCACGCATCGCTTCATTTTGTTGTTGTTATTGTTGTTGTTGCTGGATTTCAAACCAGGTTTAGCAGGGAAAAGGCTTTTTAAACACAAGCATGGTAAACGGTTGGGGAAAAAAGCACAACACAGACACAGACACACCGCTACGCACATCTGCGTACGTCGAGAGAGACGGACAGAGAGAGAGAGAGAGAGAGAGAGAGAGAGAGAGAGAGAGAGAGGAGAGAGAGAGAGAGAGAGAGAGGGGTGGAGGAAGGGGGGGGGGGGTGAGGAAAAGAAAGAAAAAGGAGACGATGATGACGATGACGATGATGATGAAGATGAAGTCGAACAAAGAGGAGCAAGAAGGAGAAGGCACACTCTACTCACGTGGAATCTGAAGCACTTGCACTGACAGGTATTACCAGACCACACACACACACCATTGTCTCTCAGACATTGGCCAAAACACTCCAACATGTCGACACGTCCACCACCACCGCAACCCACAAACACACACACAGAGAGAGAGAGAGAGAGAGAGAGAGAGAGAGAGAGAGAGAGAGAGAGAGAGAGAGAGAGAGACAGAGAGAGATAGAGAGAGACAGATAGAAAAACAGACACAGTGAGAGAGAGAGAGAGAGAGAGAGAGAGAGAAGAGAGAGAGAGAAGAGAGAGAGAGAGAGAGAGAGACAGACAGAGAGATTGCATGTGTGCCACACACACACACACACGCTCGCACGCATACAGACAGACAGAGAGAGTGTGGACCATTCCGTTTGGGGGAAAAGGAAGAGTACGCGTGAAACACGGATTACAACGTGAGAAACACAACAGTCTCATGACAGAGATTGCATGTGTTCCACACATACAGAGAGAGAGAGAGAGAGAGGAGAGAGAGAGAGAGAGAGAGAGAGAGACAGACAGACAGACAGACAGACACAGACAGACAGACAAGACAAGACAGAGACAGAGTCTGGACTATTCTGTCTGGGGGAAAAGGAACAGTACACGTGAAACACGGATCACAACGTGAGAAACACAACAGTCTCATAATCCCGCTCTCCCCCCCCCCCCACTCCCCCCATCCTCATGGGGGCATGGGTGAGGATGGGAGTGGGAGGATGAAGGGTGGGGACGGGACATCCTGGGGGGGGGGATGGAGGTACACTACAAGGGCACCTTTTCTGTCCATTTTCTCTCCCCCCCCCCCCCCTTCCACCCCCAAGCCCTCTGCCGTCGCTATCTAGCGAGGTCGTCAGTGTGTCACTGACCTTTACCTGTCGGGATGGGGGGCAGCAGGTGCGTGGCGGGGTGTAGCACTGGATGCCCAAGGAGGTGCGGTTGGCCACCGTCTTCAGGGCCGAGGGGTCCGAGATGCTGCTGCTGCTGCTGGTGTCGGCCAGCGCGGTGAAGGCGCACTGGTAGCTGTAGTGCTTCTCGAAGTCTGGCAGGTTCTGGATGTACAGCGTCAGCTGTCAGGGGAGACAACAAACAGAACAACACTATGACGGTCAGGAAACACGTTACAGACTGCGCGTGAAATGGGGCTAGAAAACCCTGCGCGCTCTACTGACTAATGTACATCGAAAACACGCTACACGTGAGATTAAGCCATTTCTTTAAGGAAACAGTGTGATATGACTGATGTTCATTCATATTGCCCATTTCTTTAAGAAACAGTGTGACAGGACTGATGTTCATTCATATTGCCCATTTCTTTAAGGAAACAGTGTGATAGGACTGATGTTCATTCATATTGCCCATTTCTTTAAGGAAACAGTGTGATAGTACCGATGTTCATTCATATTGCCCATTTCTTTAAGGAAACAGTGTGATAGGACTGATGTTCATTCATATTGCCCATTTCTTTAAGGAAAGGACTGATGTTCATTCATATTGCCCATTTCTTTAAGGAAACAGTGTGACATGACTGATGTTCATTCATATTGCCCATTTCTTTAAGGAAACAGTGTGACATGACTGATGTTCATTCATATTGCCCATTTCTTTAAGGAAACAGTGTGATAGGACTGATGTTCATTCATATTGCCCATTTCTTTAAGGAAACAGTGTGATAGTACCGATGTTCATTCATATTGCCCATTTCTTTAAGAAACAGTGTGACAGGACTGATGTTCATTCATATTGCCCATTTCTTTAAGGAAACAGTGTGACATGAGTGATGTTCATTCATATTGCCCATTTCTTTAAGGAAACAGTGTGACAGGATTGATGTTCATTCATATTGCCCAT
>JAFLJL010000201.1:12500-17500 GCA_018398815.1 Conus ventricosus | reverse complement strand
TTTAAATTGCAGGTGTAACGTATCAACACAAATGTCCCTTTAAACTGCATGTGTAACGTGTCAACACAAATGTCCCTTTAAACTGCAGGTGAACGCATCAACACAAATGTCCCTTCAAACTGCAGGTGTAACGTGTCAACACAAATGTCCCTTTAAATTGCAGGTGTAACATATCAACACAAATGTCCCTTTAAACTGCATGTGTAACGTGTCAACACAAATATCCCTTTAAACTGCAGGTGTAACTGTCAACACAAATATCCCTTTAAATTGCAGGTGTAACGTATCAACACAAACTTCATTTTAAACCACAGGTGTAAGATATCAACTCAAACGTCCCTGTAAATTGCAGGTGGAACGTATCAGCACCAACGTCCCTTAAGACTGCTAATGTGTAACCTATCAGTCCCTCAGACTGCAGCGATAACACACACTGCAAGGATTGCACAAATAACACGAAATCTGCACGAAGAACACGAAAACTCACAGCCACTAAGGCACGCACTGAGACAACGTCAACCCTTCACTACGCAGCACGCTCCGTAACATTCGTGCACACGTGAAGATGTTTCTTTGTATGTGTGAACAATGTCAACGGTAGGAATGATTAAGTTTTTGTTGTTGACAAGATTGTAGGAAGTGTTCTGATATGACTGAACTAAGTCTACTGAAATACTGAAAGCTCTGATCGCTTCCCATTCATCCATAATGTTTTAGACAGTGATGATATCTGGATATCATTCTTACCGTTATGAGCATTATCAATCAACGAACAATAAATTCACAATGTGCAGTAAGTCATTTTCTCATGATTCATTTTGAGATCACCATTGCTGAAACCTTTGTCACATGACAGAGTTTCCATGCGAAAACACGCATTCCACTGTGTAACACAGAAGAGTTACCATGTGAAATACTCGTACGCATTCCACTTTGTAACACAGAAGAGTTTCCATGCGAAACACGCATTCCACTGTGTAACACAAAAGAGTTCCCATGTGAAACACGCATGCCATTGTGTCACTCAAAAGAGTTTCAAGGCGAAACATTCATTTCACTGTGTCATACAACAGAGTTTCATGGTGAAATACGCTTTGCATTGTGTCACGTTACAGAGTTTCAAGATGAAACACGACTTTCGCTGTGTCAAACGACAAAGTTTCAGGGTCAAAATGCATTCTACAGTGTCACGCGACAGAATTTCAAGGTGAAACACTGTGTCACACGACAGAATTTGAAGGTGAAACACTGTGTCACATAACAGAATTTCAAGGTGAAACTGTGTCACACGACAGAATTTCAAGGTGAAACTCTGTGTCACGCGACAGAATTTCTAGGTCAAACATTGCGTCACACGACAGAATTTCTAGGTCAAACACTGCGTCACACAACAGAATTTCAAGGTGAAACACTGTCACACGACAGAATTTCAAGGTGAAACACTGTGTCACGCGACAGAATTTCAAGGTGAAACACTGTGTCACGCGACAGAATTTCAAGGTGAAACACTGTGTCACGCGACAGAATTTCAAGGTGAAACACTGTGTCACGCGACAGAATTTCAAGGTGAAACACTGTGTCACACAACAGAATTTCAAGGTGAAACACTGTGTCACGCGACAGAATTTCAAGGTAAAACACTGTGTCATGCGACAGAATTCACACGATAGAATTTCCACGTGAAACACACATTCCAAACGGGGTCAACGATATAGAGCCGTATGTTTTGCAAGCTGTTTCGTTTCATGCCATGACACGACGCCATCACCGCCCGCCCCATTTGTTCACTACAGTGTCAGTGAGATCCCACCCCCCAGTGTCCCCAAGCGTCTTTCCTCCCATCTTCTTCACTGGGCCTGCAGATCGAGAGGCTTTTGGACAAACTGACCCGACAGGACGCTTTTGCCATGAAACATTTACACAAAGCCATGACACCGTGCAACGCCACACCACAGCACGTACAACAGTTACAGCAAACCGGACACAGCTTTCTTGCGAAAGCAGGCAGACGGACACGCCGAAAGCGCCTTGCTTCACGAGTCTTTCAGTCAGAAGCGTTGTTTGCGATTCCCCCATGCGTTTGCAGGCCTTGGGCGAACCATTTTACCAGGGGAAGATTTAAATCACCATCACAGGAAACATGACAACAACATTTTGCACCAAGGAAGCCTTCAACATGATATACATAGATATACTTAGCGGCCATAACAAGAAGAACAACAACAGCAAAAACACAACACCACCACCAACAACAACACCACACACACGCACGTACGCACGCACGCGCGCGCGCGCGCCACACAACACACACACAAAACACAGCAGCAAAGTGATTTCAAATACTGGCAAAGTCTTTCAACATGCTTGAGAACACAGCGTCAAAATGGTCGACAAAATAATTGCGGACTGCTTCGTTTTCGCTGGTGCTGCTGTCACTCTCATTTGTAAACACAAATCAGAAACACACAATCAGAAGGAAATTCTGTTCCAGTTAAATCTTGTCTTTGGGGAACCGCCGCCAAGTCTGGTTTGTAAATCATCAATAACAATATTACTTTCAAGTCCTACATCTTTTGTTTACCTGTGCTGGATTGACTCCCTTTGAACAGGGTTTTGCGAAGAACAAAAAATGATCATCTTTTATCTCTTTCTCTCCTCTCTGCAGCTCCTCATTTTCCTTTCTGCCTCCTCCCCCTCGCCCCCCCTCTCCCGCCCCACCTCCATCTCCCGTCAACTTCAAAAAACACCCTGGAATTTCAAAATTGCAATCAAAGACAGTGCTATGTCTGTAATCACAGCCATCGATCTTCCCTTCCCCCCTCCATTATTCATCAATCGATTTTGTTTCTGTGACCTCTCCACTTTCAACACCCCACTCCCCTCCCCTTCTGCCACTCCATTCTCCCCCCCCCCCCCCCCACCATCATTAAAAAAAAGGCCACTTCAAAAGCTCTGAGTGAGGCTGATCGCGTTACTGGTTTTCTGCATGACACAAACAACACTCGATCAAAAAACTCCACTCACGACGCCGTTTATATTCCCATCTCTGTCAAATTTCCCCCCGGCCAAAAAGGCAGGAGAGAGAGAGAGAGAGAGAGAGAGAGAGAGAGAGAGAGAGAGAGAATGTCACATCAAACACAGCGACAATCAAAGCAAGAGTCGAATATGGCCGGTCAGAAAAAAAAGAGAGCAAAATTAAACTAAAAAACAACAACAACAACAAACAAAAACCCAACAATAATGATGATGAAAGTCTGGGCTTTTCATCAGGTGGCCGGTGAAGGGGAAGCAAATCGCACTGGTTTGGCGCGCAACATCCGGCCGCCATGATGAGGAGCCATGACAGCGAGAAGAGGGGGGAGAGAAAGAGCCACTGCACCATCTCTGAGGGGACAGCACTTCTGATTGCAAGATGCAACAACAACACCACCACTACCATCGCCACCCCCATCCCACTTTCCCCGACCACACTTGCTGCCTGTGTGAGAGGCAGCAACGTCATTTTCTTCCATGACGTCATATTCCTCCACAAACAAACATCAAGGAGAACCCGTCCGAGCCAGAAAATAAGACATTGACAGTGTTATTATCTGTTTTTGACCGACTGGGAGAGAGAGAGAGAGCGAGAGAGAGAGAGAGAGGTGAACATGTGAAAATGGGGGTGCTGTTGCAGATAAAATGGAAAACGAAGGATCAGAGAAAAAACTGAGAAAGAGACGGAAGGAAGAAAAAAAATGAGAAGGAGAAATGCAAGCAAACAAAAAAAGAAAGATTGAAAAACACGAATCATCCGCCCTGGCAGACTGGTTAGAGTCAGTGACTTGGGGTGGGAGGCAGCAGGCTCAAAACCCAAAGAAATCATAATGATTGTGCAGTTTTTCAGCCCCAGTCAGTCTGGGACGATTCGTGGGCATTGCCACTGTCACCATGTGGGCACTGTCACTGTCACCATGTGGGCATTGTCACTGTCACTATGTGGGCACTGTTACTATCACCATGTGGGCACTGTCACTGTCACCATGTGGGCACTGTCACTGTCACCATGTGGGCACTGTCACTGTCACCATGTGGGCACTGTCACTGTAACCATGTGGGCACTGTCACCATATAGGCACTGTCACTATCACCATGTCGGCACTGTTGCTATCACCATGTAGGCACTGTCACTATCACCATGTGGGCACTGTCGCTGTCACCATGTGGGCACTGTCACTGTCACCATGTGGGCACTGTCGCTGTCACCATGTGGGCACTGTCACTGTCACCATGTGGGCACTGTCGCTGTCACCATGTGGGCACTGTCACTGTCACCATGTGGGCACTGGCACTGTCACGATGTGGGCACTGTCACTGTCACGATGTAGGCACTGTCACTGTCACCATGTGGGCAATGTCACTGTCACTATGTAGGCACTGTCACCACGTAGGCAGTGTCACTGCCACCATGTGGGCAGTGTCATCATGTGTGTGTGTGTGTGTGTGGTTGTGTGTGTTGTTGGGGGGGGGGGGGGGTGTACTTAGTAAGTAAACAATGTCACGCATGTCTCCAACAGGAACAGGCAGTGTACTCCAGCCCTCCCCCAAAAGGTTCGATGGCATTGCGGGGTCTCCTGAGGCCGGTGACCTTGCCACGTCATGACACATGACAGGCCTGGCCTCCTAAACCATCCATGGTGACAGCACGGCACAGGGTGGGCTCACTGTGTGTGTGTGTGTGTGTGTGTGTGTGTGTGTGTGTGTGTGTGTGTGGTGTGTGTGTGTTGTGTGTGTGTGCGTGTGTGTGTTGTGTGTGTCTCTCTCTGTGTGTGTGTGTGTGTGTGTGTGTGTGTGTATGTGGAGAGAGAGAGAGAGAGAGAGATAGAGAGAGAGAGAGAGAGAAAGGGAGGGAGGGAGGGAGAGAGAGAGAGAGAGAGAGAGAGAGAGAGAGAGAGAGAGAGAGAGAGAGAGAGAGAGAGCGCGTCAGAGAACGAGCAACCCGAGAGCGGTGACATCAACAGAAC
>JAFLJL010000201.1:0-2500 GCA_018398815.1 Conus ventricosus | reverse complement strand
CACAATGCAAGCCCCACGTGCCTCAGATAGGAGGGGATCTTCCCCTCCCTCCCCTCCCAGCCGCTGACGTCATTATTCCCCCCTCCCCCCTCCACCCCCCTGGCACTTTGCCCACATAGGCAACCACCATACAAACCAATGCACCGCCATTGTCGAATATTAAAACAAAAAAGAAGATAAAGGAAGAGAGAGAGAGAGAGAGAGAGAGAGAGGAGAGAGAGAGAGAGAGAGAGAGAGAGAGAGAGAGTCAATGGTGGTCAGAGAGAGAGAGAGAGAGAGAGGGGGAAGAGAGAGAGAGAGGGGGGGGGGGAGAGAGAGAGAGAAGAGAGAGAGAGGAGAGAGAGAGAGAGAGAGAGAGAGAGGAGAGAGAGAGAGAGAGAGAGCATGATGTGACGAAAGTCACACAGCTACTGCTGCCAACCACACACCTATAGACCTGTGGATGAAAGACTAACACTTCACTACACTAGCGACCAGACACCTTGAAGACGCTGAGACTGGAACTCTATTCCACTGTCAACCACACAACTCACTTATCCTGAAGATGGAAGGCTAACATTCTTCCACTATCAACACCACACATCACTTATCCTGAGGATGGAAGACTAACACTCCTCCACTATCAACCACACACCTGACGTATTCTGAAGATGGAAGATTAACACGCCTCCACTATCAACCACACACCTCACTTATCCTGAGGATGGAAGACTAACACTCCTCCACTGTCAACCACACACCTCATTTATCCTGAAGATGGAAGATTAACACTCCTCCTCTGCCAACCACACACAATACTAATCCATCGAAGATGAAATACACTCCTCCACTATCAACCACACACAATAACAAATCCATCCTGAAGATGAAATACACTCCTCCACTATCAACCACACACAATAACAAATCCATCCTGAAGATGAAATACACTCCTCCACTATCAACCACACACAATAACAAATCCATCCTGAAGATGAAATACACTCCTCCACTATCAACCACACACAATAACAAATCCATCCTGAAGATGAAATACACTCCTCCACTATCAACCACCACACAATAACAAATCCATCCTGAAGATGAATACACTCCTCCACTATCAACCACACACAATAACAAATCCATCCTGAAGATGAAATTACACTCTCACTATCAACCACACACAATAACAAATCCTGAGGATGGAAGACTAACAACCTCCTCCACTATCAACCACGCACAATAACAAATCCATCTGAAGATGGAAAGACTAACACTCCTCCACTATCAACACGCACAATAACAAATCCTGAGGATGGAAGATTAAAACTCACTATCAACCACACACAATGACAAATCCTGAGGATGGAAGACTAAAACTCCACTATCAACCACACACAATGACAAATCCTAAGGATGGAAGACTAACACTCTTCCACTATCAAACATCTCACAAATGCTGAAGATGGAAGACTAGCACTCCTCTACTGTCGACCACACACCTCATGAATCCTGAGGATGGAAGACTGACACTCTTCCACTGTCAACCGTACACCTCACTTATCCTGAAGATGGAGGACTAACTCTCTACTCCACTATTAACCACACACCTCATGAATCCGAGGATAGAAGACATTCTACTTCACTGCTAACCACGCACATCCTACACACTCCGAGAATGGACGACCCTACATTCTGGTCCATCATCGTTGCCTCAACGACCAACCTGTTTTGTTTGTTGGTCCATCATCGTTGCCTCAACGACCAACCTGTTTTGTTTTGTTTCTGGTCCAATCGTATGACCTAAAACGACCAACCTGTTTTTTTTGTTTTGTTGTTATCCAAAGAAATGATGAAAACAAAACACAAACGAAGTTTTCTTTTGTGATTTGTGGTGGTTATTCATAAAATGTGTTTTGTTTGTTTCTTTCTACAACTTCCCATTTTCCCATCCCTCCCATCGCTTAATTCCTCCTTACCTATCCTCCCTCATGTCTCTCTAGCCATCCTCTCTCTCTCTCTCTCTCTCTCTCTCTCTCTCTCTCTCTCTCTCTCTCTCCATGAAAATTTAATGTGAATGCTCCATTTTCTTCTTCTCCCCTTTCCCCAAGGATTCGAGGTGCTTGGTTTGATTCGCAACAAAGCATGCTCTGCTGTTTTAAAGATCCCTTTCAATCACGCAATGGAAAAAATGCCCAATGGCCACGCTCTAACAACGGTACAGCGTGTCTTCTGACTCCATGCTTAAAACCGAACTTAACCAAGTAAAGGGCATTTCGTGTCCACGTCGTGCATTCATTACCATGCCAAACCAGCTAACATTGCATTCTCTGCTTGGCGTTTACGCTGACGATGACAACTTATTCACAGCACGAAAGCTTTTGCAAACAAACAAACAAAAACGGCTGAACCTAGCCCGGAGTCTGGCAGTTCGTCTTGTTTATGGAAACTATTGTTATGTACATGTCATACCTTGAAACATTAGTGTTTTTTTTTTTTGGGGTTTTTGTGTGTGTTG
>JAFLJL010000199.1:0-7500 GCA_018398815.1 Conus ventricosus | reverse complement strand
GAGATTAAATGTCTGAAGAGTTTAAAGGTCTGAAGAGTTAAAGGTCCGAAGTGTTTAAGGTCTGAAGAGTTGAAGATCTGAAGAGTTAAAGGTCCGAAGAGTTTAAGGTCTGAAGAGTTGAAGATCTGAAGAGTTAAAGTTCTGAGGAGTTAAAGGTCCAAAGAGTTTAAGATCCAAAGAGTTAAAGTTCTGAAGAGTTAAAAGGTCCAAAGAGTTTAAAGGTCTGAAGAGTTTAAAGGTCCAAAGAGTTAAAAGGTCTGAAGAGTTAAAGGTACGAAGAGTTACAGGTCTGAAGAGTTACAGGTCTGAAGAGTTACAGGTCTTAAGAGTTAAAGGTCCGAAGAGTTAAAGGTCCGAGAGTGTAGTAGTCTTGTGACCGGAGAGGTGTCTGCTTCAGACAGGAGGAACACTGGATGTCTCTGAAGGCAGTTCACGCGAGCAGATACTCGGTCCTCGTAAAGTTCAGAGTTATGCACCTTTCTGTCTTTTTACCTGAACTTGGTCAATTCCTTCAAGAGGTTCATTTACACGTGTTACCGGAACGTGCAAGACGAGACAAAGCGGGCTGGGCCTTGACTTTACCTTGGGACCAGAGTTCGAGGTCGGGTTGATGATAACAACAGGTTTGTCGTTCGTGGGTAAGATCCCCACGCGCGATTCGACCTCTGACCTGGCGTGCCTGGGACCGCCGCGTGTTTACAGAGCTCTTGCAGAGAGCTGATGTGTAACGTGTAGACACCGCTCACACCACCTCTCTCTCTCTCTCTCTCTCTCTCTCTCTCTCTCAGAGAACTAATAAATGTCTGTTCTGGGCCACTTGCTCCTCCACCAAGTTTTCGGGCGAAAGTGCCCCAGGATTGGCATTTATACGTTCTCTAACAAGCAAGACTTCAATAACCAAAAATAACGATTATCTACAAACAAACATACTGTGTACGGTTGTCCGTTTTTAATACTAATTTACTAAAGTTTTCATAGAGTAGCGTAGGGAAGTAGCCAGGATGAACACATTCCCATAGAGTAACGCAGGGAAAAGCAGTTGTGGCTGAACGCGCCCATATACACGGTGGGGTGCACCAGGCTATCCGATTACTTCGCGGTATGTTAATTACGAGTGGGGAGAGAGAGAGAAGAAACCCTAAGGTTAAGTTGCCCTCAGAACAGACAGACAGAGAAGAGAGACAGAGAGACAGACACACACACGCACGCACGCACACACACATACACACACAAACACACACACATAAACACATGCACACCACACACACTGTGTACGCATACACACACACACACACACCACACACACACACACACACACACACACACACACACACCACCACACACACACACACACTCACACACACACACACACACACTTCTTCGCATACTTTTCTGTGTCACCTTCCTGACTGCTGTCTACTCCCTCCTTCCTCTCTTCCACACATGCACCCCAACCCCTCACCACCACCTCCGCCACCCCCCACCCCCAACACAAACACACACACACACACACTCACACACACACACACACACACACACACACGCACGGACACACACACTATGGGCACAGACAGACACTCATACACGCGCGCGCGCGCGCGCCTCACACTGCTGGCAAACTGAGAGGCCTAAAAAAATCAATACTGCCGCCCTCTCCTCCCCTCTCCTCCCCTCCCCCCACTCCCTCACGCCGGGCCAGCTGCATTGCAATATATTTCATCATTTTTCACAGCGCTCACATGACTAGTAACCAACACCGGTTTCATCATTCTTCTACTGACTGCCGGACTGGTAGGACGTTTTTATTGCGCTGGTGTATTGGGCTTGGTGTGTTATTCTAAAATGTGTGAGCCGGTTTACTGAGGAACAGAATTGTGCTATTCAAGATCACAAGTTTTACTTTAACTGCATGTTAGAGTATTTGTCAAAAAAAGATCAGGTAAAGCATGTTCGTTACCGCCCGAAACCGAAAAGAAGTATTGCTTCCTAGAGGGTGGAGAAAAGAAAAAGTGAACCGAACTGCTTTGGAATGAGCGACTATCTTCAAGGTTTGTTGGTTCAAGGAAATGAAAATGACATTACCGAACAAGATGAGGCTAATTATAATAAGTGTTTAAACTGTGATGAGATGCTTCCTTTTTTAAAAAGCGGCGCTATGTTGATAAAACAAAATAAAAGCAAAAAATTCATCACGCGTTGATTTTTGGGCGTTGGCTTGAGACAGCCCAAGTCATGTTTAAAAAACAAAAAACGCATCAAACATGGCGTTTATTTCTTAAGACGCAGGTGAACATGTCTGATTCGTATGCTAGGAAACTCATTCAACATTTCTGTGTGTTTTTATAACTATCCTAAATTCCACAAGCTAGGAATCAGTATAATGAACTGTGTAGCAAACGCCAAACCATTATTAAACTTATGCAACTGGATGGCGATTTTCGGGGGTTCTGCAAAACAGATAGGGTTAGGCAGACCTTAGTACTCTACCAGTATGGAGAGGGTAGTGTGTGGCCAGCACTATCTTCATATAAATGCTCCAAATATACAATGACGGATGTACTACTACTGGCGATTAGAGCCGCCATAAAAGCTTGGCTACAGCAGTAATTGCTGTAACTCTGCCAGCCAGCTGCAAGCCTGGTTGAGAAAAGAGGGGCACAGCAAACTAGGCCAAACAACCTATGTGATCGCTTGCCGCCAATGACGTCAGCACCGCAAAGCTTGGTGGCAAACTAGGTCAAACGACCCTATGTGATCGCTTGACTACAAAGCGCGGCAGCACCAGCAAAGCTCAGCGGCAAACTAGGCCAAACGACCCTATGTGATCACTTGGGGTTGATTGAGGTTGCGCGCGGGACACAGCCTGTTTAGTCACAAAGCAAGAAGTGGCCCTAGGAGTTCTACTTTTTGTTTGTTGTGTGTTTTGGCCTACCCACGCACGCACGTCCCTCCACCCCACCCCTGGACTGTTTATTGTGTGTTTGTTGTTTGTTGTTGTTTTGTCCTGCCCCACGCATGCACACCCCACCCCCACCTGCCTCACCCCACCCACGCATGCACACATCAAGTTCTTCTAAGTTTTTAACAAGTTATTCTCAAGTTTTACTTAAGTTACTTCTAAGTTGTCCTTAAGTCATTCTCAAGTTATTCCCAAGTTTTAATAAGTTCTTAATAAGTTCTGATCAGTTCTTAAGTAAGTTCTTAATAAGTTCTTGATAAGTTCTGATTAAGTCATCCTTTAAGTACAACTAAGTTCTTATTAAGTTATTTTATAATTATCAAAAATACAAGCTATGTTTTATCTTAAATAGTAAATGTTAAGATAGTACACACACGCCTCAAAAAACGTGTTATCGTTGAGGATGTCTTGCTCAGCGTTCTCTGTATAGATTTTAATGAAGTTTTTACATCCGAAGCAACCACATTGATTACAATTCTGGTCTATGGAAATGTCTTTTATAGACTCTATGTCTTTATTTATTGACTTTATCATTTTATATACGCCATGATCTATTTTATTAAAAATTTAAAATATTATTCACATTATAAATGGATCAAAATGATGCTTTGTTATTGGCGGTTTTGGCGTGCAGTTGTCTTTTTCTGTATTTAGCGGTTCAGGTTGTTTTAACTTCTTTCGTTTCTGTGCCATTGTGTATATATTTTATAGCCTAATAACTGCCCCCAACAGCAGCAAGGGCGCCAAAAAATGGCAACAGTTTTAAGTTCAATATTCCATGAAGACTTTGGGGCCCTTGTATCACATGGAGTTTTTATAGCTGGCATTGAATCAACTTGTTCTGGCGTTGGCGGTGTTATGTTTTCATAATGCTGTAACATTAATTTTTTTTGTCTGTTCCACTCTGCTAATTTTCTTCCTGCTTCAACACGCCCAGGATTTTTAATGGTCTCCGCCTGATTCAGCGTTTTCTGGTGATTTTCTAGCTTGGTTACTTTCTCCACCTGATTCAATGTTTCCTGGTTCTGATGATTTTCCAGCTCGTTCATTTTGAAGGAAATAAAATCTATATGATTAAAAGTTATTAATCCCATGATTAATGGCGATAACAATGTTCCAAAATCTATAGTATAAATCACATCCTAGAGACTCTAATGACTTTGTTAAAACTGGATCTTGCGTTAAATCATACGTAAGATCTTGTTCAGAATCAATGGGAGCAAATCTACTGACTAGTTAGTGTACAAACTAAGAACCGTTTGCCCCACACTTTTTCACCATTCTAGACCCCAGCTGCGCTTCATACCTGTTATGATACTTTAAAATGTCTTGCGGCGACATCTGTTGATCTGTTCAATGCTGAATTCAGTTCCGAGGAAACTGTTTGTTTTTCCACATGCTGCTAAAGAATACAGCCTCTCCTTTTTGGGCATAATAGCTTGATCATCAACTTGGCCATTCATAAGTTCGGGAAGGTTTAGGCTGCCTTGTAGCTGTAGGAGATCATCACTGTTCATGTTTTTTAATAATTATAATTATTTTATTTTATAAAAATGAGCACCGAAAAAACTGTTACTAACCTTGTATACATTCTGCTGTTATTGGAGGACTAAGTGTAGGATACTCAATGCTTGGTAAAAGCCTGTTAAGAATTAAACCAGCAGATCTTGGCAAACTAGACTTTGAGGATTCAGCAAAGCTGATTGCTATCATTGCAGCTTCGGTTGCCACGAAAGATTTTCTAGTTAAGCAAGGAATAATTCCAGACAATATAAATATGTAAGAAAAAAATACATTTATAAAAAATGGCTTCACTCGCAATAATGATAGGCGGCGCTGTGGTGAATGCGCTTGCTTTAGCGGCAGTAATTTCGCATTTAGTAAACTGGGGAATGACAGCGAGAGAAAAAGACATAACAAGCTATGGAGCAACTAGCAGCTGCACAAGACGCCTATGAAAGGCAGAGACTTGAGCAGTTAGATTTTATTAATGACACACTGAAAGAACAGGGGCATGCAGCTTACACATTTAAAAATGTTGACCAAGCATAAAGAATATTATCTAGTAACAGGCAAACGGTCCAGACATTGCCCCACCAAATTCAGTGACTTTTATCAACCATCAGAAAAACAAAAGATGCAAGAAATCGGGTTTATTGTCGTTGGTATGACCGTCGTGTATTTTGTTGCACATTAATATTGGCTGAATAAAAATGAAACAAAATCTATTATTCGCCCAAAGGTATTGGAAGGGAATAACAGCAATTAAAAAGCTAAGCCAAGCAGCGGGAGTCAGTGAACAAACAGCAAAGGAATGGTTATCTAAACAAGCGATTTGGCAAATTTATTTACCTGCACCTAGACGAATACAGAGACCGCACTTTGTGAATACAACTCCAAACGACACCCATCAAATGGATCTTTTATATTTACCTCTGATAGGATTAGACGAAAAAGATTTAAGTACGCAATCACACGTCATTGACATGGCTTCAAGATATAAAGATGCAGAACCATTAACACAAAAGAGTGCTTCTGCTGTTGCTGTTGCTATACAGTTGATATACCAGCGAGGCCCCTTAACTTTCCCTCGCATGATTCAAGTCGATGGATGGAAAAGAATTTAAAGGCCAAGTGAATCAATTATTGTTTAAAACACAGAGTTACTATTAGAAGAGGCATTCCGGGAGTTCACAGATCACAGGCTTTAGTTGAAAACTTTAACAAACAGTTAGCCGAAAGACTTTTTTCTTACCAGTATCACAGAGAGCTTATTGACAACTCTCGCAACACAGAATGGGTTAGAAGATTGCCCTAGTTTTGCGCGCAATGAATAATGAAGAATTTAAAGGGCTAAAACAGTACAAGCAATCAAAAGAAAAACAATAAATGTTGCTGAAGACTCCAGTACAACCAGCAAACTATTACCGTTTGGTTTAAAGTAAGGTACCTTTATTTACCGGGGGAAGCAGAAGGGGACACTCGCATCAGGGCAACTGATCCAGTTTGGAGTGTGACCCATATGAAATAAAAAGAATTGTAAAGATGAATCCGCGTGTATTATTTACGAGAAACTGGCACAACAAAACAACCAGCCCTCAAAGATCTTTTGTGAAGGAAGAACTGCAGATAATCCCACCAGACACAGTTCCGCTTTAATTAATTTACGGTTCTCCAGTGCCAATTGCATATGAAAATCTGGATTAACAAACACCCGTTTTGTGTTTGTTCTATCTAATGACTTCTTTGTTACAACTGTTGTGTTGATCTCATGTAGATTAGATCGCAGTTTTACGTTGTCATGATGAAAAGTCTTATTGCCAAACAATGCTTCTTTGTAGTTGTCATGTGATATGTTTGACTGCACAACACTGCGAGATATTCCCTTTGCTTTCTTAATGATTTTCTCCTGGCTCGAAATACTGTACATTTTTGACCTTAACCCCACATACTCCTTGATCACCTTCCAGATAATTCATCCTTCATCTTTCCTAAAACCTTCTTGTTAGTAATTGAATGTAAAGGCGAGTCTTAGGGTAATCTGATGTATCATACCATCCCGCATGTCCTTTAGCTACTTCTAATTCCATGTCTTATAGATGTCTTCAGTAGGAATTCTCTATAACAAAACTATCTGTATCTGTGTAAAGCACTCTGGACTCGGGATACGAGGGCTTAAAGTAGTCATAAAGAAACTCTAACATCAAAAGCTTTGATAATTCTAAAACAGTAAACCCAATAAATACAGGTTTGTCCAATTTGACTTTTTTTTTTTCATCATTATGCCAAAAAGCTGATCATGAAATCTTCTGAAGTCCTGATAATTTGGTTTTGAAGTTAGCTTAATTGCTTCATTCTCTCTGGTGACCAATCTGACATCTTTACGTTTGTGCGGATTCTCCATAGTCTTTCCGAAACAACTGTTGTTCATCAGCTTGAAAAAGTCTTTTTCTGAAGCATCTGTGGATTTAGTTCTGAGATCAGTGTTCTTCATGATGTATGGTTTCATGAACTGTTCTTGATCAAAAGCAATTAGCGATGAACAGCTGTTAACTTCAAACCATGTCTTAAAATAAATTGTAGAAGTCTGTAATGGCAGACATAATTTTTTTGCCTCGAAGATTAGCACAAGTTTAGGCGGCTCTCTTGGATCCATCTTTAGACTTTCTGCTGCTAATGGGTAGTCATTATGAAGGTCATGGAGTTCCTGAGGATATTCTAAGTCAACTTCTAGAATGAAACCACGCTGCTGATCAGGCGTTAAACTGCTCAACCACTTTAATGCTTTTTGAATATTATTTGTACCTGTGTACATTTTAAAGTTGCGTAATGGAAGTGATTGCGCCATTGCCCACCATACAGATTGTTTGCATCTAATACATGAGATAGTTAGACCTTTTACTTGGATCATAGTCGTCCAGTATTTGTTGTTGCTTACAGTAATGGTGCGACGCCATACTATTCCTCCGCAATCGTTTCAATCTCTGAATCATGGTAGTCAGACAATAATCACTGTACTCATCATCCAATCATGGGCAGAC
>JAFLJL010000198.1:45000-48181 GCA_018398815.1 Conus ventricosus | reverse complement strand
AGAAGGTTGAGTGGTCGAATCACGTCAGGGTCACAATTACTCTTACTTTTTAATTATATTTCTTTTCACTCGCTCAACCAGTTGTGCATCTGATTCCAGCATATTTTAACGTTTTTAACTATGCATAATTTTTTTCTGACGGTGAAAAGTTTTGAGTATAACTGAATATTGTGTGTGTGTGTGTGTGTGTGTGTGTGTGTGTGTGTGTGTGTGTGTGTGTGTGTGTGTGTGTGTGTGTGTGTGCGTGGTGTGTGTGTGTGTGTGTGTGTGTGTGTGTGTGTGGTGTGTGTGTGTGCTGCGTGCGTGCGTGCGTGCGTGCGTGCGTGCGTGCCTGCGTGCGTGTGTGTTTGAGAAAGAGAGAGACAGAGAGAGAGAGACAGTGAGAGAGAGAGAGAGAGAGAGAGAGAGAGAGAGAGAGAGAGAGAGAGAGAGAGAGAGAGAGAGACAGACAGACAGACAGACAGACAGACAGACAGACAGACAGAGAAGCCTGTGCGTGCGTGCATGCGTGTATGAGGATGTGTGCACGCGCGCTTTCCGCTGTGGAAGTTATCGAGAAGACTGATCAATTCAGTGGGCTGGAATGAAAGTGGTCAAGTCTTTGGGATCCTGAATGAAGAGTGACAACAGCGGGACTCCGTGGCGCAACGGTAGCGCGTCTGACTCCAGATCAGAAGGTTGCGTGTTCGAATCACGTCGGGGTCACAACATTTTTGCCTTCAAATATTTTCCATGCCCAGCCAGTCGTGCATGCACTTGCATTTTTTTCTTTTTTTGTTTTTGTTTTTTGATTTTTGTTTTTTTACCGCAGATAACTGTGCATGGTTTATCTATCAGTGAAAATTTTCAGGTTCAACAATCATAGTGCGTGCGTGCGTGCGTGCGCGCGCGCGCGCGCGCGCGTGCTGCGTGCGTGCGAGCGTGCGTGCGTGGTGCGTGCGTGCGTGCGTGCGCGGCGCGCGCGCGCGTGTGTGTGTGTGGTGTGTGTATGTGTGTGTGGATGTTACCTTTTTTTTTTCTCTCCCTGTTTCCAATATTCCTGAATTGTTCCAGACTTTTTGACTTTATTCCTTTTATCGATCACGACATCCATTTCGTTTTTAATCCATGGTGGTTTTATTTCTTGTTTGACTATTTGTTGTTGTTGTTGTTGCTGTTGTTGTTGTTGTTGTCGTTGTTGTGTTTTATATATGGAGCGTGTTTGTTACAGACAGAAATACAAGTACTGATCCGAAATTCAGCAGCCTCATCGGGATCTCATGTATTAAATAATTTTAATCCAGTGGTGGTTTTTACTAAATCGGAAATAAAATCTCTTTTATTTTTTGAAACTCCTATGATAATATTCAAAGTGTGTGTGTGTGTGTGTGTGTGTGTGTGTGTGTGTGTGTGTGTGTGTGTGTGTGTGTGTGGTGTGTGTGTGTGTGTGTGTGTGTGTGTGTTGTGTGTGTTTCGCTGCGCGTTGTGTTGTGTTGTGTTGTGTTGTGTTGTGGTGTGTTGAGTGTGTGTGTGGTGTGTGGTTGGTGTGTGTGTGTGTGTGTGTGTGTTGTGTGTGTGTTGTGTGTGTTGGTGTGTGTGTGTGGCGCGCGCGCGCTTTTGCAGGCTAACACGAAAACAGTTAGTCATGTATGTATACCTACTTTTGACCTATGGTTAACTACCCTATAGTTGTGTATATTCAGATCAAGCATTAATGGATGTTTGTGCACCATCCTTCCAAACATTCCTAATGACATATAAACACATAGTAATAAAGACTTATCTCATCTTATCCTACATCATTATCCTATCGTATCTTATCATGTCGCATCCTCTCTTATCTTCTCTTGTCTTGACGTAACTTATCTTATCTTTCCTGCTCTTGCCTCATCTTCTCTTGCACTATCTTGTCTTGTCTTGTCTTGTCTTGATTTATCTTACCTTGTATTGTCTAATCTTATCTTATATTATCTTTCCTTATCTTATCCTCACCTGAGAGGAGAGACGTGAGACATAAGCGGGCTACTGACAAATTACAATTCTTCCACATTGTATATACTTTTTCTTTTCTTTATTCTTTTTTTTAAAATTTTATTTTGTTAACAAAGTGTTCTTTATTCTTTTTTTTTAAAATTTTATTTTGTTAACAAAGTTGGGTTTTTTCCCTCTTCACTGGACACATACAAAATGTCGCAACCATGTGAAGTGACGTAATCATAAGATTGACGTAAACGGCAGACGCCATAATCTTTTTGTGTCAAAAGTGTTTGTATTAGAGAAAAAAGTGAACATTTCCGTAAATAGCATCCCCACACACAGTCGTACTCCATTCGCCAGAAAAGCGAACAAACATAGACTTCTCAACTATTTTCCAAACAGGCAGTCATCCTCGGCTTCTGATACTTTTGCTCACGAAAACAAGCATTAAAAAACCTAAGACACGCCCGCGCGCGTGCGCCCGCGCGAGCACACACACACACACACACACACACACACACACACACACACAACACACACACACACACACACACACACACACACACACACACACACACACACACACACACACACCACACACACACACACACACCTCACTCTCTACATCTCTCTCTCCTACTTCCTCTTCTTCGGTCGTCTCTCTTCTCACACCAACACACACACACACAACACACACACACACACCACACACCACACACACACCACACCACACACTTACACCACCACCACCACCACACCACACACTCACACACACACCACACACAACACCACACACACACACACACACACACACAACACACAACACACACACACACACACACACACACACACACACACGCGCGCACGCACCACACAGCACGCACGCACACGCACACCGCACACACAACACCACCCACACCACACACACACACACACACACACACACACACACACAACACACACAACACACACACACACACACACACACACACACACACACACACACACACACACACACACACACACACACCACACACACACACACACACACACACACACACACACACTCACTCACTTACTCACTCACACACACGGGTCTGCGCATGCATTCATGCATGATGAACGATCGTATGAGACATTCTAAGCCCTGAATATATAAGTAAGACCGCGCCAATGCATCAATCAAGACAGACTGCAAGCAAACATCATCAAGATGAGTGACAAT
>JAFLJL010000198.1:37500-40000 GCA_018398815.1 Conus ventricosus | reverse complement strand
TTTTGGACTTACACCAGAAATCTTTTAATAGCAGCTAAGTGCACCCTTTCAATTTGTTCCTGATTAGATGACAGTCCCCAAATCTCTGCTCCATAAGTTAAGATAGGCTGTATTTGGCAATCGAATAGCTTAAAGAACATACCAGGAGAATGTTCACCTATTGACCATAGCATTCTGTTGATAGCAATTAATCCTTTCTTTGCTCTGTTTGCTAGGTCACACATGGTTGGTTGGAAAGATAATCTTGTGGTCAGTATTACACCAAGATACTTATACATGTTAACAGTGGAAAGTTGAGTATCACCAAAAGTCCAATTTTCATTCGAAGCAAGGTAACCGCCATTCCTGAATACAACAATATTTGACTTGTCCAGATTCACAAGTAAATCTAAACGTTTTGAGGTATTATACAAGACATTCAGTTGGGTTTGCAAACCAATAACAGTATCAGAAAATAATGCAACATCATCAGCAAATAACAGAATCAAAAGTTCAATGAGGTCTGGAGAAAGTTGAATACCATGTCTACCAAAAGTGTTTATATCTTTAGTTAGTTCATTGATAAACAGTGAAAAAAGCACAGGTGAACACACCTCACCTTGTTTTAGGCCCCGTGGGCATAGAAAAGTATCAGTAAGGTCACCACTAGCTCGAACACAAGTCTTCACAACATTTATACACACTTTGCAATGCTTTCAAGAATTTTCCATTAAGACCATTAACAGAGAGAACCTTCCACAATTTATCCCTACTTACTAGGTCAAAAGCCTTCCTAAAGTCTATAAAGACAAACTGCTTCTGAATCATTGCCAGTAAAGTGAAAATGTGATCTGTGGTACATCGTTTGTCACGAAAACCAGCTTGCTCCTCCCCAAGAATATTGTTCATTTCAATCCATTTGGTTAACCTTCTATTGAGAACAAAGCTATATATTTTACTACAAATATTCAACAAAGAGATTCCACGGTAGTTGTCTGGGCAATTCCTATCACCCTTCTTAAATAGTGGTTGCAAGATTGAGACTGACCAGTCTTCCTGAAACAAACCCTCATCAAAAATTGTATTGAAAATTTAACAAGGAAAGGCATAATGACTTGTCTACTGTACTTGTAAAACTCTCCAATAATTTTATCTGGGCCAGCTGCCTTATTACTCTTTATTGATCGAATTGCAATTTCAATTTCGGTAACAGAAATAGGTTGATTCAAAAAGTCACAGTCAGTATGTACGGGTTCTCTATCATAATATTCATCAAAATCCGAACTGGTGTTTAATTCAACAGGTAAGTCATTAAAAACACCTTTAAAGTGATTATACCACTGATCACTAGAAATCAACCCCTGACCTTGAGTTCTTGGCCTAATCGAACGAACAACTTCCCAGAATTTCTTTGAGTCATTTATATTACTTTGTAACGATGCAATGATATTTTCATTATGTAGCTTCCTTTTCTGTCGTAACAATTCCTTATATCTCTCTCCTTTTCTGACCATAGGCAATTCTGTCCTTAACGTTATTAGTTCTATGAAACTTGTTTATCTGCGTTCGTAATACTTTTCTGCTTTGTTTACATTCAAGGTCGAACCAAACATTTCTCATACCTATGCCAAATCTAATAGTTTTCATCATGCATTCACCAGCATACACAAAACATTCATTAAACATGGACAAGGCTTGATTATGTTAACACCAACAAGGTCAGCAGCTTCACTAACTAATGATGAGACATGGTCAGAGTTCATACGTTCATGAAAAGCAGCTGAACTTTCTTCATCCCATTTGTACTTTCTAACAGAAACACCTTGGTGAGCATCATTCTCAATAACAGGTAAACAGTCAGCACTATTAGACAGTGAGAAAAACAAAACAACAACAGCATGCTTAGTTTCTATTAACGGTCTTACATTAAGGCACTGACAATGAGGAAGTAAGGAACTTGAGGCAATCATATAATCAATTACGCTAGAACCACTATCAGATACATAAGTAAAGTCACCTGAACATTTGAATGCTTTCAGACCGTTAAGAATACATAGATCAAATTCATGACATACATTTAACAAATATCGACCGAAAGGGTTTACCATAGTATCCTTGGAGATTCTCGGAAAGGGTTCCTCACTTAGGGACGCATCCATATCATATGACATATAATTCTCTACAAATACTTCTTTTACGTCATCAATGGGGTCACAATTACTCAGGTTAAGTAGGCCAGTTCTTGAATTTAAATCACCACAAATTATCATTGGTAACCACCCAGTTTCTCTAGAAACTTCCAGCAAGCATTCTTCTAACAAGGATATGCCGTTTATAAATATCTGTTTCTTCATAGTATTTAGAACCTTCAGGTGGGAGATAAGCACCTATTATCAAACAGTCCGAGTTCAATCCAAGAAGGCGGCGAGAAAACTTCAGAACAATAATATTGTCAATTTCACTGTCCACTCTTTCAACATAATTTGCAAATTCATTCCTAATTAAGAAAGCTACACCCCCC
>JAFLJL010000198.1:0-15000 GCA_018398815.1 Conus ventricosus | reverse complement strand
ATTTTCTAAAACAAGTCTAGGTATCACATTTCCACAACTTTAATCCTGCTATTAGTCTTTGATTATTTATATAAATGATACCAACCCACCCGAAAACTAATCTTTTTAAAACATGTAAATTAGGGAATTGTATAAGTCAAAATCGCAAAAGCAGCTTACCCCTGATGCAGAGCTCTTATAACAGTTCGGGCCTTCACATATAGAAAGTTTTCATCAGTGCTCAGCTCATGCCAAATGAACATTAGAGTAATGAATGTAATGCAAGATCGAGCGGATTTCTCGACCTCAAAAGTAGGTTTTGGTTGGCGTGTAACTCAAATCTATAATTGAACATAATAACCCTGCACCGCCTAACATTTTAGCATACTCTTTATCAAAATAGTAACCTCTTCTCTTCTGGCTTGAAGTTAACATTTGTTTTAGATTTGCCATTGTTAAGCTTTGAAGTTATGTCGAAGTTTACTCATTACTTCTTGAGTGAGGCAAAACAGAATAAACCATGCAGGTATGGTTTAACTGCTAAGACTTGTCCCTGAGTGCAACTTTTAGAACCTTATATTCTTCCTGGAATCAGTTTATATAAACCAGTACGACTTTGTAGAACTATTCATGAGTGGCGAAACCATTTTGTTCCCGCAATCGTTATTAACTAGCATGTTCTAAAAAACAAAGGACGGTCTTGAGTTGTTATGTTTACAAACATTTTTTAAAACAATTAAAATGATTGCATTCCAATATACGAATTGCCAAAATATTCTGGTGGACCGCATACAACAATCTTAAAAACTAACTACTGATACTCTTGTCATTCTGTGACTCAGTCTGACAACCTTTCAAGGAAAGTTAGTACTCCATTAAACAGATAACTTAACCCTCCTATTACAAAAGACTACCATCGCAAATGTGGTTTTAGTCATCACGATGCAGTTTATCAGAACCAGTTAAACATTGCTGTGTTTTGTTCATCAACTGGGTGTGGATGTACGTATGCTGATCTTTTAAATCCATCCCTTATTCCTTTGGTGAGGTCAGTGTTATAGATTTCATTTTTATTACACCTCAGACGTAGTGTGGACTGAACTGCAAGCGCCAGATACCAAATAGACAAACCGTTAATCCATTCAGCAACAGAATAGACATGAGGCTTTTTGAAAGAACTGTAACAAATCACTATTAAGGATCAAGACAACTTTAGACAAAAGTTGGATCGTAATCATGGCTTAGCACCCCTTATTTTGGGGCCGTGCACAGAAGGTATAACTATGACGAATCCTCGCTTACACATCTTCGGCTTCAGGCAACAACTGTTCACGCTCGGGTTCCATAGAGCAAGAAGTCAATAAAACAGCATCGGACCAACATTTAACTTAGACGCTTCTAAGGCCTAACTATCGGAATAGAACGAATAAACGACCTCTGATTCGTAACTTACTTTGGTGTTTGCTAGGTCGCAAGCACAGACATAGGTCAAGCATTACCGATCCTTCTACGTTTTGATGCACAAAAACAAAACTTAGCAAATTAAGGACGCTATTAATTCTCATTGCTTTTACCTTCAGTATAAAAGGTACCAAGATGTTTTACAATACGCAAGATCAAAAGTCGACTTTTGCTGTTGGCGCTGGTTTATACAGGCGCCTTCTGAGACCTCATACACCAAGATAGGGCACAATAATAAACTACAATAAATAAATCTCTTTTGTGGCAGGCATGATCAAAGGTCGGAAAAAAACGAAATAAATTCTGAGCCAGTAATATTACAAACAATAAAAAAAACACGATGCCCCCCCCAGATTAAGTCACCAATCCCCGAGGTTCAAACCCAAAGGCCGTTGAAGACCCACGAAGTAAAAAACAGAAGTCCACGAAGTCCAAAAACATAATGACCATGAATATGAAAAGGCAGCGCTAGTTGCGTTGATTAACTGGTCTAGGTTATTTGGTCTTATCTTACTAAAATAGAACCCAACTATAAGAGAACGTAATGCCCGATAGCGCGAGCTCGGGCCATAAGCCAACTACTTTGACCTGCAGTAGACAACACAGCTAACAATACATCCTATAATATACTAGGTACAGAGTCTATAAGCTTTACTACCACTAAGTTTTTTAAATAAACTTGCAAGATATCAAGCTGTTTTTCTACCCACGATTTATCAGTTGTGATGGAGGGGATGGCGATGAGGCACTGGGCCTTTGACCAGTCCACCACCACGCCGTAATAGACCATCACCGAGTGTAGCTATATTGCAAAACCTAAGGCCGTTTATAACGCTTGCTAATTGACTCCCTGCTCTTCTAACAGTGTGGTCGTAAGTCGTTCTGCTAGCGTTGTGTCTCATAAAAACTTCTTTGGAATAGTTTCTCTTATTCTGCCTCACTTGAGTTCGTAATTGTTCTCTGGGGAGGGGGCGGAGGGGGGGGAGGGGGGGGGGGGGGGTAGTAACATACACTTCTAGTCCTTTCTGATCTCTCTTGTTCAAGATCTTTTAGTCTTGGATATTCTTCTTTAATTATCAGGCTCCTAAGATTGGCGTCATCAGCCCTCCAAACGAGTTTTCCTTTCTTTTCTCTTTTTATATGCTCCACTATTCACCTATTTTGCTAAATTGTTTTTAATTCACCTCTAATGGTTCTCAAAGCATGATCAATAAGGGCCGCTATTTCTCCATGGGTACGGTGATTCGTGTAATAGTCTAATGCTGTTCTTCTGAAAACTGTTTTCTGCTTCATACCTTTATAAATTCGCCTGCCGATTGAATGTTAATTCTTACGTTCCATGTTTCGTATTTGGTTAACTGTTGGAGTTCTTGTAGTGTGTTTTTGGAAGGGTAAACACCTCCCCTCCTAATTTTGGTTTAGTAATGCCAAGGCGATTTTTGTTCGCTCACTACGAGCCTTTGTCTAATTGTACTCTTAGTTTTAAAAACTTTGAAGAGTCTGGTTAGCTTTAAGCTGAACAAGTTGTCCTTGGTCGTTTTTCACAGGAACAAATGACCAGCATTGTAATTCAAAATCATTAGGTCTATAAATTCGGAGTTCTATGGCCTACACTTTGGTAAAATGAATCTGACCTTACTTTCTGTAATTCAAAGCCGCAATGAGGCCGTTGAGCGATGCTGTGTCAAAGTAGGTTTACATCGTGTCGTCTTTCAGGTATCAGTGCGAACATCAATAATCTTATCAATCTTCTCTGCAGCCATATTTTTAAATAATTAACTTTTTTATTTGTTTATAAAAATGATCACAAGCATATGGCTCCGAGATTCTTGTCACCGTATAGAAAAGCTGAAAGAACCCCGTGGCATAAGGGCAAAAACAATATTACAGTTCCAAATAATCCGTCTACCTATCGATGGCAGGGATCAAAAATCATACTGTCAGATTTCCAGACCTAGGCGCGGATAAATGATTGTGCCAGGCTCTAGCGCGACTTACTATCACAATAGACTCGCTTCAACAACAACCCCACCAGAACAGTTGTCCAGAATCTAGGACGGCAATCGTTAAGAAAATTTTCGTATAAAACTGGAGCAATATAGAGGGTCTTTACCACAATGCGACATATTTTTTAACCTATTTCGATCTATGGCTAACCGCGAATGAAAGGGATGAATCTTGCGTTACAGAATTCGGCAATGAAGAAGCATAAAACTTAGAATAGGCGCCGAACTCGCCTCAGTTAAAAAAGCAGCAAAAGGGCTTTTAGCTGTAAGTTATGCGTAATTGGAATCGCTTTTCCATTCTTAGATTTTGAGTTGTTAAAAGCGCATGCCAACTTTCAAGGAGCAATACCAGAGTGTTGGGGACAGATTGTCATACGAACTAACTTTTAACGAATACAAACGTGGTTATCAGATCAACAGACACCCGAAGCAAAGTACAGCATTTCTGACATCTCGTTAGTGTTTTGATGTTTTACAACCCAATTAGCAAGGCTGATTGGCACCATATCATCACAATTTATAACATATACGAAGCATGCGTCATCATTCAACATATCCTAAAAGCAGCAGCCGCTGTATTGGAATAATAATCTATGTCCACAGGTAAAATTGCCAGGGGCATCGCTTAAAGGTATTTTATTGCTAGTGTGAAGATGAGAACTATCGCAAGAGCCCTGCAAAATTTTTATCCAAAATAAACGAAAGTACAAAGTCGATTGATGGTAGACCGTAACAAATCACTGCTAGCTGGCAGTAAGCCTTATCATGCATTTTTCTGACGAATAAAAAAATGTTTTGGGGTGGGAGGGGTAGAAGTCCAACAAAGCAACCTTGTGTCAAAGATCACACCATCACAGTGTTACTTGCCGATTATTTAGCAACAAAATACGGATTTATGGATTGACCTACATGTCAACGAGAGGATAATCAGTTGCATGGGGTACGGGAGAAATTATAGATTAAAAAACCTTCAATTGTGAAGAAGAAGATGCTGATAAACCACTTAATGTACATTTGTTTTTATTAATTGATACACAAGCTGAAAATAAAGATAACAATTTAAAGATATAGAGTACTATTATTTTTTACTTTTTTAAAAAAGGCGATGCCAGTTGACGTTTATCCAAAAGTCCCTACAAAGAGATAGCAGGCGTCTCTTCTGCAATATAAGGCAACCATTGACCCCAGGTCGTCTCTGCTGAAGTAAAAACCTTCAATTACCATATTACACAAATGCAACCAAAACTAGAGCAGCACCTTTCCAAAATCACACAAAACCAGACGAGGTATTTCTGCTGCTGTAATGCTGTTACTATGTAAATACTGGAGCATCACAATGTAAGTGCCCTATCAGCAGGAACGAAAGGCCTACTTAGCAACAGGTGTAGGCGCACCGGCAGCTTTGCTCTATGTGGTTTGTCATTAGCTCATGGCCTCGTGATCATTACTGTAATGCAGCTAAGCAAAAAATAAAAACAAAATCTTCCAAAAGCAAACAGCTATGTTCACTAATACCAGCTCAACTTATCTCGTTCAACCTGACAATAAATAAAGCACTAGTTACGTCAACATCACGACGACGAATTTAATCGAGTTACAGGCTGATTTTGATGACACCAAAGACAAAGTTTGATCTCTTCAAAGACGGCGAGGGACACTTTTCTCAACAGCCCGAAACGCCGCGCAATAAAAAAGTAATGCATAAAAAAAGTAAACGAGACATTAAACTCTGTTCTAAACAGCACACATTAACACGCCAAAGGGTGTTTATACTTTAGTTATGATCCAAGCGTAAAAAGACCGTCGATATTGATCTGAATAATTAATTTTTTTTTAATTTAAATAAATATTTTGGAGTTAAAAAGAAACTCAACATGGCAAGATATATTGAAGGGCAAAGACGAATTTGTATTGAAGACTGCTCGAGGAAGAGCGTTTATGTCAAAAGCTAAACGCATATGATCTAAGAAGTTCATTAGATCAACAAACGTACAGGCAGTGTTGTTGCATGCACATCTCCAAGATTCCAGGTAAACTAACAATAGACCCGCCAGTTAAAGTAATGTTAGCTGTTTTAATCGGTCTGATATAACTAGAAAATAAGAAAATCTAAGAATCTGGGTCTCACTAAACAACAGGTTCATTCTTTGTAATAATGACTTAAAACGCGCCGGTTTGGGCAGACCAAATGCTTTACGCAGTTTGACGCTGCCGCTGAAGAAGCAAAATGAGAGGCACCGGTTGGTCAGAGGGCGCAGTCTAGAGAGTAATTAAAAACAGTCTAAGTATGAGCCGCTTGTTGGCAAGTCCTTACATTCACTGCCTCGAGAGTGTACCAAAGAGCAGCGATCTAAACATAAAGAATTCAGACAACAAATCTATATGTGGTGTGTTCTCGCAATGGCTGCATTACGTGCGACGAAAAACGGGGCAGAAAGGGGGGTCTAACTATCACCCTTACATTCAATAATCTAACTTAGTGGGGTGTCCTTTCCCGAAGCGTGGATTCCATGATCAGTTTGAAGAACAAACAAACCAATAACTGTTAATGATACACATGGGATGAGGAAACAATCTACTGCCCGAATAAAGTGTCCAAGAACAAGTCCAACATAGGTGATCCAACAAAAATCATGTTGACTTACTGCTGATTGCTTTCACCCAGCGGGCTACACATTACACCATTGATACGAACAAATGATAGATTATTGACGCATACTTCATAGCAAAAAAATAAACAAGAATTCTGTAGAAAATGATTAACAAGAAACCATCAGTGCAAGCCGCGGAGTGAACATCTAAAACTTGTATCGGCCCAGTGACGTAATACAGAACTAATTACGGCCCCCAGAATGCAGTAAAATTATTTTAAAGAACTGGCGAAAGCTGATAGCAAACAATTCTCCATATGTTTGTTTACGCAGACTTGAATCGAATCGCTCATTGATCCCTTATGAAGACCCCAACACCCACAGCGACTTGCCTACAACAGCCATAGTGAGTAATCACCAGATATGATTCATTTGCCTTCGTAATATAGTTTCCAGGTGTCGGATGGGCGTCATGTCAAAGCCAGCATTATATTAGAGGGCCCTAAGCTAGCAAGCATACTTCTTAGAACGCATGCAGCAATGTGCGTAACGCCTGTACTAATAATCTGAATTTAATCTGAAATCATAATGAACGCTGAAGACCAAGAACAGTATGACTTATCCACACATGTGTGTATTTGCGTTTAGGTCTAATGTCAAACAGTGAAGAAGCCAATCCGACAGGTGGCCTTGCGCCAGCGGGTAAAGGACCATGATCACATTAGCGGAAAGTTCATAGGAGCAGCGCCAATCAACTGCATCATCACCTAAAGATTGAAACCAAATCGCATGGAAGCTGCCTGTATACTTTCATAACTTGCGAGGTTACGAGCTCTCATCTTATAAGAAAGCAGTGGAAAACCCCGATTGCGCTACAGGGTGTCATAGCATTGCACAGTCATCAAAAAAGTACATGTGTTTCACTTAAATTCAAAACAAGTCTTGTTATGACTCTAATGCAACACATGATGGTTTTCATTAGAGTCACTGGCTATTGTCCTTCAAGTCCTGCCATAAAACGGAAGAATAATTTTGACCAACTCTTCGTAGAAATGGCGTTTTATACGCTTATGAGTACCATGAAACGGTGGAAAGGTTTTACGAAGATACACTTCCCCTCAAAGGCGCGTTCTTTCTATCTAAGAGGAAATGACATCAGTGATTCTGATTACCAGTAAGCAACAAGAACATGGCAGAAGTTAGAGTGTAAAACGATGGGAGACGTATCATGACTCCTACTTGATGCTGATACATGTTAGTTGCGGACACTATTGAAACTTACAGAAAGACCTGCTTTGAAACATTATAGCCTGGATCTGGCCATTACATTTCTTGCCCCGGGATTGATACTTGGAACGTTTCTAAAGTTTACCTGGATTACAGATTGCATTATTGTCAATTTACCATGAATTCAGGATGATTGAAAGCGGATTGCGTGGAGGAATATTAGTATGGCGTCAACCTCATTACCTGTAAAGCTAACCAACAAATACTGGACGACTATGATCCGAGTAATAAGACTAACTATCTCATGTCTATTTTAGATGCAACAATCTGTATGTTTGGGCTAGGGCACAATCACGTTGAAGTCCCGTCAACGCAACGTCAAATGACACATGGCATTACTCAACAAGCGTTCGATCCAAAAAACATGCAAAAAAGCATTAAAGTGGTTGGGACCAGTTTAAACGCCTATCACTTCGGGGGGGGGGGGCAGCGAAAGTTGACTTAGAATCTCCTCATGAACTCCATGACCTGCATAAATGACTATCCATTAGCACAGAAAGCCTAAAGATGAATTCCAAGAGAGCCGCCTAACGAGTGCCCCATCTTCGAGGCAAAAAAAATATGTCTGTCCATATATACAGACTTCTAAGCAATTATTTATTTAAGACACGGTTTTGAAGTTGACCGCTGATTCATCGTATAGAATGCTTTTGATCAAGAACAGTTCATGAAACCATACATCATGAATGAACAACTGATCCAAACCAAATCCACAGATGCTCAGAAAAAAGACTTTTTCAAGTGATGAACAACAGCTGTTTCGAAAAGACTATGGAGACATTCCGCACAAGCGCAAAGATGTCAGATTGTCACCAGAGAGACCTAAGCAATTAAGCTGACTCTAAACCTAATTATCAGGACTTCAGAAGATTTTCATGATCACTGTTTTGCATAAGAATGAAAAAAAAAGAAAGTCAAATTGGACAAACCTTTTTTTACATCGTTTATTCCCGTTTTAGAATTATCAAACTTTTGATGTTATGAAATTTTTCTTTACGACATTTAAACCCTCGTACCCCAGAGCCCCAGACTTTACACAGATACGAAAGTTTTGTTATAGATACCCCTCGAAACTCAAAAGACATGGAAACCGAAGGGGCTAAAGGACAGGGGGAAGGGTTATACATCTGATTACCCTAAAGATTCGCCTTTCATTCACCTTAAAAAAAGGTTTTAGGAAGATGAAGATAAATTTATCCGAGGGGGTTTAAGGAGTTTTTTGGTTTTAAGGGTCGAAAATGACAGATTTCGGCCAAAAAACTTTAAAGAAAGAAAAGGGAAATCTCCACGGGCGTCCAATCCATGACAACTACAAAGAAGCATTGTTTGGCAATAAGACTTTATCTGACCGTAAAACTGCGATCTAATCTACGAGATCAACACAACGGTTGTAACAAAGACGTCATTAGATAGAACAATCACAAAACGTGTTTGTTAATCCAGAGTTTTCATATGCAATCGGGCACTCTGGTAGTCCGCAATAAACAAAGGGGGTATATATTTTTCATCATCTTTTATTCTAAGATCAATCAGAGCTCAGCTTAATTCATTTAAATCTTTTTCTCATGTTTGCTAACGCGTTCGAATTTTTTTTATTAGGTCACAGTATTCTTTTTCCAATGTTGGGGGTTTGATGTTGTGGGGTGAGTGTAGTGGTGATGATTGGGTTTAAATTTTATCCCAGAGATGATTTGAACGTAAATACAGACTCGCTTGAAATGATTCCCGTATAATCTTAAGGAGATGATGTTCATGTCAAGTAGTGTTTAGTATGCAATGAACTTAGGAGAGTCCCATTTTAAACTCAAATATATTTACGTAAATTAATTAAAGCGAACTGTTCTGTATTAATCTGCATTTTCTATCCCTTCACTAAAGATATTTGAGGAGCTGGTTGTTTTGGGTTTGTCATTTCCTCGAATAATAACACGCGATTCATTTTTACAATTCTTTTATTTTCAATATGATCAACACTCCAAACTGGATCTGTTGCCCTGAATGCAGTGTTCCCCCCTTCTGCTTCCCTGCTTGCCCCCTTCCCCCTGTAAATAAAAGTACCCTTACTTTCAAACACAAATGGTAATATTTAGGGGGTACTGAGTTCTTCACAAACAACATTTATTTTTTTTTTTTGATTGCTTGTACTGTTTTACCCTTTAAATTCTCATTAATCATTGCGCGCAAAACTGAGGGCAGTCTCTAACCCTTCTGTGTTTCGAGAATTGTCAATCAGCTCTCTGTGATACAGGTAGAGACAAGTCCTTCGGCTAACTGTTGTTAAAGTTTTTCAACTAAACCTGTATCTGTGAACTCCTGGGATGCCTCTTTAATGTAACTCCTCTGTTTTCAACAATAATTGATTCACTCGACCTTTTAAATTCTTTTCCATCATCCGACTTGAATCATGGCGAGATTAGTTAGCGAGCCTCGTTGGTATATCAGTTTGGTATGCGACAGCAACCAGCAAGCACTCTTTCGGGTTAATGGTTCCGCATCTTTTGTATCTTGAGCTATGTCACTGACTGTAAGTGCGTACTTAAAATCTTTTCGCCTAATCGTATCAGAGGGTAAATATAGGAAGGACCTTGATGTGTCGTTTGGAGTTGTATTGACAAAAGTGTGGTCCTCGTATTCGTCTAGGTGCAGGTAAATAAATTTGCCAAATCGCTGTTTAGATACCATTCCTTTGCTGTTATTTCACTGAGACCCCTGCCGCTTTGGCTTAGCTTTTTATTGGCCGTGATTCCCTTCCAATATCCTTTTGGCGACTAATAGATTTTGTTCATTTTTATTCAGCCAATATTATGCGCAACAAAAATACACGACAGCAAGGCCGAAGACCGATACACAACAACGATCTCATTCTTTGCATCCTTTTTGATTTCTGACGGATGATAAAAAGTCCCGCTGAATTTTGTGGAGGCAATGACTCGATTGGTTTCCTGTTACACAAGGATTTAATATTACCCCCCTTTTAATTGCCTGAACAACGTCTTTAAATGAGTAAGCAGCAATGCCCCTGTTTTTTTCAGAGTATCATTAATAAAATCTAACTGCTACAATTTCTCTGCTTTTCATTAGCGATCTTATGAGCGCCGCCTAGTTGCACCACAGCTTAGTTATGTCTTTTCCTCTATCGCCGAACATCCCGCATTTACTAAAAACGCGTAATACTTCCGCTAAAAGCAAGCGCTAACCCCAGCGCCGCCTATCCTCATTACGAGTGTAGCCATTTTTAATAAAGTATTTTTTTCTACATATTTATATTGTCTGGAATTATTCCTTGCATAACTAGAAAATCTTTCGTACAAACGAAGCTGCCATGATAGCAATTAGCTTTGCTGAATCCTCAAAGTCTAGTTTGCAAGATCTGCTGGTTTAATTCTTAACAACATTACCCAAGCATTGAGTATCCTACACTTAGACCTCCAATAACGTCAGAATGGTATACAAAGGTTGGTATAGTTTTTTCGGTGGCTCATTTTAAAAAATAAAATAATTATAATTACTAAAAAAACATGAACCGTGATAATCTACTACACTACAGGCAGCCAAACCTTCTGAACTTATGAATGACCAAGTTGATGGCCAAGCTGTTATGCCCCAAAAGGAGAGGTTTGTAATTCCTTTGGCGGCGTGTTGAAAAACAAAACAGTTCCATCGGAACTGAATCAGCATTGAACAGATTCAACAGATGCGCACAAGACATTATAAAGTACATAACCAGTATGAGCGCAGTTGAGTCAAGAATGATAAAAAGCGTTGGGCAAACGGTTCTTAAGTTTGTACACTAAACAAGTCAGTAGATTTGGCTCCCAATGATTCTGATCAAGATTCTACTATGATTTACCGCAAGATCCAGTTTTACAAGTCAATAAGTCTCTAAGCAGTGATTTATATTACAGATTTGAACATTGTATCGCCGTTAATCATGGGATTAATTACTTTTAACATATAATTTTATTTCCCTTCAAAATGAACGAGCTGAAATCAGCAAACCATAAAACTTGAATCAGGTGGAGAAAGTAACCAAGCCAGAAAATCAGCAGATCAGAAAACACAGAATCAGTTGGGACCAGTGAAAAGCACCTCATCCTGGGCTGTTAAAGCAGGAAAAAAATTAGCAGAGTGGGAACAGACAAAAAAAATTAATGTTACAGATATAACTCATCCTGAAACATAAATCACCGCCAACGCCAGAACAAGTTTTGATTCAATGCCAGCTATAAAAACTCCATGCGATTCAAGGGCCACCAAAGTCTTCATGAATATTGAACTTAAAACTGTTGCATTTTTGGGCGCCCTTGCTGCTGTTGGGGCGGTTATTACGGTATAAAATATATACACAATGCAACAGAAACAAAAGCAATCAAAAAAATCTGAAACACTAATACAGAAGAAGACAACCAAGCACGCCAAAACCGCCAACACCAAGGGGAGATCATTTTCATTCCAATGTTCAGATGTAATAATATTTTAAGTTTTTTGAATAAAAAAGATCATGGCGTATTAAAAAATGATGGGAGTCAATCAATAAAGACCTGGAGTCCTATAAAAGACATTTCCCATAAGACCAGAATGTAATCAATGTGTTGCTTAGGAATGTAAGAACTTCATTAAGATCTATGCTGACCAATTACACGCCAAAGAAACGCTAGCAAGACATCCTCCAACGATGACGTGTTTTGAGGCGGTGTGTACTAATTAGACACCTACTATTTAAGATAAAAACATAGATTGTATTTTTTTTTGATAAGATAACTTAAATAAGAACTTGGTTGTACTTAAAGGATGACTTGAGGATGACTTAAAATTAAGAACTTATTAAGAACTTGATGTAAATTAATTAAGAACTTAATTAAAACTTAATTAAGAACTTGGGTGATTTGATTAAAACTAATTAAGGACTTGGGGGAACTTAATCAAGAACTTAATTAAGAACTTGATGTAACTTAATTAAGAACTTAATTAAGAACTTGGGGTAACTTAATTAAAAACTTAATTAAGGACTTGGGTAACTTAAAACAAGAACTTAATTAAGGACTTGGGTGTGACTTGGGTGACTTGGGGAAGGTGTCCAAGTGTCTCAAAGTGGAACTGGGCCCCCTTGCTTTGTGACTGAAGGCCACAACTAGGTCAAACGTTCCCACTGTAACACTTGAAACCCAATTACTGCTGCGCCTTGTAGGCAAACGTTCCTCATAGGAACGTTTGACCTAGTTCGCTTGCTGTGCTCCTCTTTTTCTCAACCAGGCTTGCAACTGGCTTTGGCAAAAGTTACAAACAGTTAATGCTGTAGCCGACTTTTATGGCGGCTCTAATCGCCAGTAGTAGTACAAACCGCATTGTATATTATGGAGCATTTATAATGGAATATGCTGGCTACACACTAACCTTTCCCCTCCATACTGGGGAGATGTAACTAAGCTTGCCTAGCCCTATCTATTTGTTTGCCAAACATTCCCAAAAACGTTTTCCATTGCATAAGTTTAATAATGGTTTGGCGTTTGCTACACAGTTCATTTAAACTGATTCCTAGCTTATGAAATTTTGGATAGTTATAAAACACATAGAAATTTGAAAAGTTTCTAGCATGCGAAAACAGCCATGTTTACCTGCGTCTTAAGAAAAGAAACCCATGTTTGATGCTTTTTTTGTTTTTTAAACATGACTTGGGGTGTCTCAAGCCAAAAGCCCAACAATCAACGCGTAATGGATTGTTTTGCTTCAGCCAACTTCAACAATGCAGCGCCATTTATTAGATAAGGAACCATCTCATCGATAGTCAAACACGCATTGAAATTGGCTGTAATCTTGGTCAAAAATTTTCCCTTCATTTCCTTGAACCAACAAACCTTTTAAGATATCGTTCATTCCAAAGCAGCGAAATCTTTTTTCCCGGGTTTCACAACTCTTCGCCTATTTTTTCGACAAAAACTCAACACATTTAAAAGAAAAACTTTATGGCCAAAAAGCACAAACCTTTTCTTCATAACGTTTTAGCCATTTAAAATAACACAACTAAAAAACAGTGGGCACACGGGGCGCAGTCAAAAAACAACCTTTTTGGCGGTAGCTTGAACAACATGGCGGAACGGCCTTGTCCACGTGACAGCCCGATCGACTACAATCTAGAATTTTCCAAACATTTGCGATGCAAAGTGGTAACCCACCGAGTGTGCCGCGAGCCTGTTTTTGATTTTTTGGCCGCCTTTTCAACCAGAGCCCAGCCTCCTTGGAAACGAAGGCCGAGCCGAAATTTAAATATCATTTTTAGCCCCTTCTGCCTGTCTGGACAAATTTTAGGTAAAATTTTGCAGAAGAAAATTGGGGGATTTTATGTCATTTTAATTTAAAGAGAAAAAGAAAGAATGGTGTGTGTGTTTTTTGGTGTGGTTTGTGTGTGTGTGTGTTGTGTGTGTGGTGTTGTTGTTTGTCGGGGGTGTTTAGTTTTTTTGTTGTGTGTTGTGTTCGTGTGTGTGTTAGGTGGTTTTGCTTAGTGTTTGAGTGTGGGCAGGGCGCGAATCAAAAACCGAAAATAAATTAGGCGGATTTTATTCAAAAATATAACTTAGTTTTAAAAGACAAGCAATTTTGTAAAAGTATTGAAAAAGATAACCCTACACTTTTTTTTGTAGGGGCGTTTATTTTTGGTTATTGAAAAAATGGGGATGAAATTTTATTTTTAATTTTTTGTTGAAGTCTTACTTGGCAGAGAAAGGGAAAAAAAGGGTTCAAAGGGCGGCCGCTCAAACCGTTAAGACCGGTTTTAGAGCGGGTAGCTTAATCCGTTTTCCCCGTTTTCTGCCTGCGTACGCAGAAAAAAGAAAAAAAAAAAAAAAGACAGACGACAAGACATACAGAAGAGAGAGAGAGAAGAGAGAAGAGGAGGAAGGAAGAAGAGAAGAAGAGAGGAGAAGAGAGCAACAGACAGACAACAGACAGACAGACAAAGGGGTTGGCTTTAGGTCTTCAGTTCAATCCGTTCCTTCAAGGTTCGTGCCTTGATTTTTAAAATAAATATTTCCCCACACTCGGGGCCCCAGACTGTTTCGGGCAAACCCCCAGGCCAAAGATAGGGTCTGTGGAGCGCGAAGGCCTGACACAAAGTGACGTCAGCAAAAGGGGTAAGCTCAAATATTTCTACACTGCGAATGATTCATCGGAGAAATCCCTTAAACAAGTAAAGGGTTTTTGTGAGGTTTTTCGTTTTTAACTGTTATCAGTTTTAGATCCCTTTTTGGGTTCAACGAGTCACACCTTAAAAAAAGCGAAAATGGTTTAAATCAAGTGACAATGCAAAAACCCATTTCGGCGTGTGGTCACAATCTTAGGAAAGCCCGCACCGAACGATTGCTTCGTTTCGTTGTGGCGCACACCAAAAAAACAATGCGTCAAGCCTTGCTTAAGGGGTAAGTATTCATAACGGCGCAAAAAAAAAAAAAAAAAAAAGGGTCGTTTCGAGAATTTTATGGTCGAAAGTTTATTCTCCCATTTCCTTCCATACGGGCCTCAAGGACAACCATGGTTCCGACAGACAATAATTAAAAAACCCCAAAAGGGAAAGGATTTTTTGCCTCTTGAATTTGGGGCAAAGACAAGGATCACGGAGTGCAAAGGCCCGAAAAAAAAAAATTGTCAACAAGGGAAGGTCATGTATTTGAAGGGGTTTTTTT